>OY769910.1:20771625-20909125 GCA_963669185.1 Dyspetes luteomarginatus | reverse complement strand
GAAGAAGAAGAAGACGGAGACGGAGAAGAAGAAGAAGAAGAAGAAGAAGAAGAAGAAGAAGAAGAAGAAGACGGAGACGGCGAAGAAGAAGAAGAAGAAGAAGACGGAGACGGAGAAGAAGAAGGAGGAGGAGGAGGAGAGTGGAAGGCCGCAAATGAGCGGGGAACAGGTTTCTGCAAGCAAGCGTGTAAGCATTGCCGGTTCTCTGGTTGTCCGTGCGAGGGACACGCGGCGTGTACGCGCTCGAACGGACCAGCGTGAGGAGACAAAACGGATAGGAATGGATATGAGAGGGAAAAGAGCGAAAGAGAGTGAGTGCGTTATTTGGGCCCAGGGCCGTATCTTGAGGGTCCTTTTCCTGCAATATCTCGCAAGTTAATTATTTTTTTATTAAAAAAATCGTGAAAAATCCCCTTAATATTTTCCTTTGTAATTGTTTATTTATAAATTATTAAAGACTCCCCCCCCCCCCCCCCCCCCCCCCCCCTAAGGACTGCAACCCCGAAACCATATCTCTTTTTTTTTTATGAATCATTAAAAATAAATTTTTTAATTTATTAGAAATAATTATAATTTAATTTAAGATAAATTATTTATTTAAATTTATCAAATTTTATATGTGCATATATATATATATATATATATATATATATATATACACATATAAAATTTGAAAAATTAAATTAAAAATAAATTAAAATAAATTAAATTATAATTATTTCTAATAAATTAAAAATTTAATTATATATATATATATATATATATATATATATATATATATATATATATATATACACGAGAACTTTTTCAAATTCCGTCGAAAAAGTTCTCGTGTTTAATCGCTGAAGATGCTACACGGTCATTTAGGCACGAAAAAAAAAATGGATTGATATAAATTTTTCAGGGTCAATTGCACGAGTGGGAATAAAATTGTTTTTTTTTTTCCCCAAGTAATATTTTTCTCGTCTGATCGAGAATTTCCGTAACTACTAGAACAATCATTTCGCGATCAGTCGTACTTTGCACTGTAAATGGTGTGAATTTTTTTTTTCACGTTAATGGATCAGTTTAGGATTGAAAAATAATAATAATAATAATAATAATAATAATAATAATAATAATAATAATACAAAACGAAACGGGATGCAACTGCGTCGACGCACGTGGCGTGCAAGGGGTCGATCAGGGGCAATGACTGAATTTTTGCAAATCGCGCGCATGGTTTGGGCCCCTCGTGCAGCAGCGAGGAAGAAAGCAGAGGCAGCAGCAGCAGCAGCAGCAGCGGCAGCCAGCAGCAGACGCGTCGCGGCGGTCCTTTTATTCCGAGGTCAAGCGTCTGCGCCGATTCGCCGTCTGTCTCTCGAGAATTCCTTCCTCCCTATCGTCGTCTCTTTGCGCGTTCATACTGCCCCCCCCCTCTCTCTCTCTCACTCTCCCCTCCCCCCCTCTCTCTCTCTCTCTCTCTCTCTCTCCCTCTCTATCTCTCTCTCCCTCTCTCTCTCCCTCCTTCTCCCCCTCCCTCCCTCCCTCCTTCTCCCTCCCTCCCTCCCTCCCTCTCTCTCTCTCTCTCTCCCTCTCCCCCTCCCTCCCTCCTTCTCCCTCCCTCCCTCCCTCTCTCTCTCTCTCTCTCTCTCTCTCTCTCTCTCTCTCTCTCTCTCTCTCTCTCTCTCTCTCTCTCTCTCTCTCTCTCTCTCTCTCTCTCTCTCTCTCTCTCTCTCTCTCTCTCTTCTCTCTCTCTGTTCTTCGTGGACGCGCCAAAAGTCTTTTGGAATTCAATTTCTTTGCGTAATTCTCGTCCACAGTCGACCCAAACGATCGCTCCAGCCTCTCTCGTCAAGATATTTGAAAAAAGTTATTAAAAAATTATTTATTGTTAAATAATATTCTTGGATTTTGTTGCCATTTACGAGCATTGGAATTTTTTAATCAACGCGCGTCCAATGAAACTTCAATATATTTCATATAATTGTTCATATAATTAATAATAATAAAAGTAATACGCATGTGGCATATTATCGTTAATTAACAGAATCTTTGATAAATTCGCGTATTTAAATTTTCACCGTTCTTAACTAAAGAGGTCGGGGGTAGTTTAAAAAAAAAAAAATTATCTCTTGAAGGAAAAGTCAGCACTGATAATTTATTTTTTTCCTTATGACTTAAAAAAAACAAATTCCCACACAAAAATATTATTTTCTCCATTAATATCAACGCAGTGAAAATTAATCTTAGCACGAATATTTTCGGCAAGAATAATAAAATATTATTCGCTGAGAAGTTTTAAAAAATTTTGTATTTCTGTAGGATGCGATTGTTTTTTTTTTTTTTTTTTTTTTTTTTGTGACCCATCAGCCAATTTATGTTTAACCAGACTAGCAAATAGTAGTTCGTGGGTGGAATTTTGTTGGAATGACCTTTTCGAGGCTAAAGATAATATTAGAGATGGAGTCAATGTCAAAAAAAAAACAAAAACAAAAAAAAAATACTAAGAAAAAAAACACCTTACTAGACGGGTCCGCGCGAAACGTCTGTCGTCGGTGCATTGTCTGACGACATACACACCGTTTACTACTAGCGCAGACTCCGTCGCCCCCTCCTCTACCGCTAAGCCAACCTCGCGTTGGAATTTAACCATAAAATCTGGAACGGTAATAAATACGTAAATGAGTTTAACCAGCTAGAAAGTCACAGATTCCGGATTTTATACTTTTTGCGATAAGATGATAAAAAAAAAAAAAATTATCTCGCATATAAGTTGCATCGCGTGTCAGCCACAGATCGAAAGAGAGAGAGATAGAGAGAAAAGGGGCCCAATTCTCGAACGTGTTTGATGCTTGCCACATATATATATATATATATATATATACGAGCTCCTATTAGAAAAGCAAAGTCGATTCATGAAAACTGTTCGAGAATTGGGCCTGAAATATTATCGAGATGCGCGTCGCGCAGCCGAGTAAAAAAAAAAAAAGAAAAAAAAAATGGGGTGTCGAAAACATTACTCGATGAATTTGCTTAGCCTTCGTTCACATCACCGTAGAAATTTCCACGTTAAAAATATTTAAACTATAAAATTGGCAATTATTGAGAATTGTAAACTTTCGACTGGGTTCAATGGCCATTTTTTTTTCTCCTTTATTTCCAATAATTTCAATAATACGCTCGCTGCAGTGTACAGAGCGAAGTTCAACGAAAATTTGCCTCGGTCGGTGAGCCCGTGCACAGCTGCGTTTATTCGCGAAGCTGTGATGGAGCAAAGAAGGGCAAGAGGAGGGAAGAGAGAGAGGGTCTTGGGAGCGTCCGGAGCGAGGGAAGCGTTCGGGAGCTTCACGAGGATGAAGAAGGAGGAGGAGGAAGGGTGGACGGAGGACGACGAGAGCGCGTTATGTGTGCAGCGGACAAACGAAGCGCCGGCGAAGGAGAACGACCGAGTGAGCCTCTTAAAGGTGCTCGCACAAGCGCAACAAGGAGTGGAGACGAAATAACGAGTCACCAGTATGCCGGATCAACAGACGAGCTTAGCTCTGACACTAAGTCAGCAAACTGTTGTTTCGTCTGCGAGCACCTTAAAGATCGTCGATAGGGGCAGCTTCGTTGGCGCTGCATGCGTAATTCCTCCATCCTTCGACAAAAACGGGGGTGCAACTCGATCACGGCTCGTCTGACAAAATTTTTGTAAGAAAGTTTTTTGTAGAGCGTGAAATTCTCTATGAAAAAGGTTCCGAGCATGTTTTGTCCAGGAATGACCATTTTCGAGAAAATCGATGGTTAACTCAACGATATTTGAACGCGAAGCAATCGAAGCGAATTAATACATTCGGAAGACTCGTGGTGGCGCTGGTGTCGCAATGTGGCTTCGTACGGTGAAAAAATTAGTTTGACGAGCAATTATAGATCCTTTTTCCACGATTTTATTACCAGTACGATAAATAATCATGATAGAGAAAAATGTATCAGTAATGAATTTAACCCAACAAGTCCAACTAATGTGACTGTATCGCTCCAGATTTACTTTAACGATCCTTATCGACCTCGTTCAAATTTTTTATATTCACCCCAAGAATGTAGACTTTTTGAGGTTATACAGAGTTAAAGTTTTCATAGGAACGATCGATAAATAATCCAAACGTTCTCAATAATCTCTATGATCTCGTATAATAATAATAATTTTCTATAAATCATAATCATAACTCGAAGTTTTAAATTATTATTGTTTAACCGTCAACATTCTCATGAATATCGCTATCGACCATTATTTGTTTTTTTTTGTTTTGCACCAAAAATCGTTTATTTTGCGAAAAAAAAAAAAAAAAAAGTTATCTCAATGACCTCGCAGTGGATTCGAACGAGAAGTAGATAGGTGCCGGTGCTGTTGCTCGAGAGAGCTAGAAGTGGCAAATACCCGGGCAAGATAGAGAGAGAGAGAGAGAGATGCACGAGGGGCCCGGGAACCCCTTGGGTTGTTCGCTTTGGTTGAGCAAAGGCGAGTGCGTTTTTCGACCAAAGGAAACGAGCGAAAGGGGGGCTAAGGAACGAGAAGGGAGATTGGGGTGTCGATGGGACGGCCCTGGGTAAGGCGGGGCTCTTGCCGATATTCGTACTATCGGGCGAAAGAGAGAGAGAGCGAGAGCGAGAAGCGGTTGAATCGGACTTGGGGCGAACAACTCGTCGCCAACTCCGTAGAGTGAGAGAGAAACAGCGGGAGAGGGTGACGACGAGGGAGAGTAAAATATAGAGGGAGAGAGAGAGAGAGGGAGAGAAAGAACGATGGAGAGTGAGAAAAGAAGAGGCGGCGGCGGTGGCGACGTCGGCGGCGTGATAGTTCGCCGCGCAAACTGGTTTCGCTTTGTAGGGGCTTGCAGCACTGCACCGCTCTCTCGGCCCGGCAGTCCAATTTATGCATTACGGCTATGTAGGCACTACACGATAAATATCCGAAAACACACAAACTCTCTCTCTGTGCCCGCTGGACTTGTATACACACTCGAACGAGATTACATTTAATCGGCAATAATAATACAAATTGACCCGTGTATTATTTTATATAATATTTTTATTTAAAAAGACAACAACAACAAAAAAAAACTACCTAAACTGTAATCTGTTATTTTTTTAAAACTAAAACACAAGTGCCTACGATATATAACAAATTTATTCAAACACTGCAAATCGCGTCAGATCGACAAATTCTTCGGTTCTTTTATTTTTATTTTTCAAGAAAAAAAAAGCACAGAAAATCAGCTAACGGAAATGAGGAACAGTTTGAAAAAAAAAAAAAATTTCATTTAAAAATTAACCTACGATTTGTGACGCGACCATCGAGCCCAATCGTCGACTGGTGGACGTAATAATAACATCGACTAGTGCAACGCAGCACTAAACTTGGACGACTATCGTTTATAAATCATACAGTACAGTACTCAGTGAACGTTCGTTTAAAAAAAAAAAACAAAAAAAAAAGTGACCGAATGGCCCCTCATCGTCGTACTAATCGACGATAATTATGCGTTTTGTACCAAGCAAAATAATATCGTGATTACGCGATAGCAGTGTAACAACAAAATATATTGGTGCATCTTTCTCCCTTCGGCCAAAAAAAAAATTGGACAAATATTAAAACTTTCTACATTACGAATACGGTAGGATTCTTCACATTGTCACAGAGTATTTCTCCTCCATTTTATTTTTCAAGTCGTACATGCAGTTTTTTTTTCTTTGCTAGAATATTTATCATGTCCGCCACATTCCACCGTCTAGCCTCAAATTATTTAGACGTTATATACAATGCACGTACATATACATATGCAAATTGCACGCGCATGCGCACAAAAATTATACCCACGCAGAATGCAGCAGGCAATTATTCGAAAAGCATTTTTTTTTTTCATTTTTGATATCCATTTTGAAATATTAAATTATTTATTAATTAAAATTGAAATCAATAGGGAGTCAAAAATTTATCATACGAATTTTAAAATCGTATTTCCCGCCATTTTCATTTGATTTTTTTATCCCGCGTGGAATCTCGCGAGGTCTGATCTCTACAGCCTTATCCACTTTGAGACAGGCCGCGGCGTTTCCCGCCGAGGAAAATCAATATTTCGATATAGCTCGTGGGCTATTTATTACCAATTATTACGAGCCCGTTCAATCATTATTTCGTTTAGATCGAATTAAAAATTAATTCGTCTTTAACAATTCAACTGTAAACGCTAAAATTTATTAATACAATTTCGCTGTAATCTCCGCTCGTTTGTTTTTCAAATACTTTTGGCAACACTAATTTTCGTGCGATTAAAACTCTGCTGGGTTATAGAGTGTACCGGAAATTTGGATAAACTTCAAAAACTCGTCAACGCGTAATAATAACGTTCAGTGAGAAGAATTTTCGTTTAACGCAGGAATCGATTAAAATAATTAAAACCACACTTCGTTCTTCGATAATTTCATGTAAATGACATACGGATCGACAGTTTGAACTCTGATGAAACTTTTTTCATTCAATAACGAGAATTATCAGAGTTTTAATTTTTGAGGTTATGACGAGTGAAAGTAAATTTTTGGCTGTTTCTACTCTCTCGCGCTACAATGCGCGCGACGCTCATTTGCCGGTTCCTCTCCCGCCACTTTGTCCCTAATTTCCTCACGTGACTATAACTATAGATACCATAAAACTTCGACAATGGCAATACGCAATCTCGTGGATTCAGTCAAACCTCATTGAACAAGCCCAAACGATCTTCGCGTCAATTTTTTCCCACCCTTCCAGCTTTCAAAAGTTTATTTGCAAAGACGAGCGCGATCTCCGATTCATTTGAAATTCTACGGGCATTTGAAAATGAGCCAGAAATTCGGCAATTTGAAATATGCCCAAAAGCTAACCTCAAATTCGAAATTTACTTCAAATGTATTTAATTTTATCGTTTATAAGTCGAATTATAATCCCAAATTGAATTTATTCCGTTGACATGTTAGTGGCGAAGGGGTGGGGGTTGAGCAGCAAAGCTTAAAAAAAACGAGTTCGAGGGGTATTTTTTTTTTTAACCTGCAAAATCGACGAGCTACGAAATTTTGCAAAGTTACGAACGCGCGTATGTGTGAGAACTGTTGGAGGGAATTATTCTTGTCGCATGTGCACGCGTGTATGTATACACGTCCGGTCAGCGACACGCAGAGCAGTGAGTAATCGCGCCTTGTACTCACGCGCGCGCGCTCTCCCTTCTCTCTCTCTCTCTCTCTCTCTCTCTCTCTCTCTCACTGTTTCAGGCTCTTTTATAAGTACACGAGCTAAGCGCTACACACACACACGCGGCCGCGTACGGCAACTTAGCGAATACGTATTGTGCATATTATGCATGAGACGCTCGATCGGAGCGGAGCTGCAGACCACTCGGCCGACTCGATCGATGAAAACGAATCTTAACTCTTATAAACGCTATACGGTCTTCGACCTTTCACTTTTTATTTCAATGTCGTCTGTCTGTCTGCTTTTACAACTTACGATTTTTTCCGAATTTTCTTACATTTTTTTTTGTTCCTCGTATACGTGGACATTGCACTTGGTGGTAAAAATTTAAAAATTAAATTTCCTTCTGGGACAATTTTTAATTTTTCAAATGATTTTTGTAATCTTATTATTGTTTCGCGTGTAAAAAGGCGCGAAAATTCGAAATTCAAAAAATTTTGGGATCAAAAGATATAGAGAGTCGAAATTCCTTTGTCTCGAGACGGCACGTCCGCTTGTGACCGGCTCAAGCCAGTATTCGATGCAAACAAGAATATGTGATACCAAATATATCTATATATGTCTGTAAATGTACGTGTTTGTGAGACTTATCGAAGCTTTGCGAGAATAAAAATAACGACATTGTCCACCAGTTGAATGACATCAAACCTGCTATTGCTATATAGAATAAGAGATAAAAAAAAAAAGACGAATGATCGATTGAACAATTTCACTTGTGCGCGCGATTCTCCATGCACTCATATATGTGTATTTATATATGTGAGAATGATCGAAAATTCATAAATGCGAAAGAAGCCTCACGCGCGCCATCTAACAGTGAGAGCGCCAAAGCAGCCCAACCGCTGCCTCATGCATTCGCCCATGCCCGTTCGGTGGCTGTTATGCTTTCGCTGCTGCTGCTGGGGCCTAAAAAAGGTTTCTCGCGGGTCTTCTGGCACAACTCTCTCTCTCTCGACAGCGACTCGAATCTCTCCCTTGCAGCTGCATTCGATGCTATTCATCCCTTTTCTTCTTTTACTCGCATTTTAGAGACCTCCACACTGCACACCCAGAGCCAGTTTGCTCGTACAGACTATACCAAAAATTTCTTTTTTCACTACAAAGTACGAAAAATTACATTATTAAACTTTTTCCTTTGGGATTATTTTTTTTAAATTGAAAAATTAATTATTCTTTATTATTATTGTTTTTAAAACAATAAAATCTTGTATTTAATTAAATAAAAAAAATTGGAGAAATGTACAAAAATCGATCGATAAAAATAAAATCATGTCTGATTGTGAGAGTAACTTTTGGCACACCCTGTAGAAAGTACATGCACGCCGGGCAACGTACATCGCAAGCGGCAATCAACGAAACAAATCTGCAGTGCATTATGGGCGGATTTCTTTAATGCTTTTTCTTAATGGAAAAAAAAAACTAGGAGTCTATAGCGTGCGCCGCATATCCACAGATTTTCAATACGTTTTAATAAAAGAAAAAGCATTAAAAAAATACACACAATAACTACGTCCTCTTATATACGTATTGCATTTCCCTTGACGTTGCCACTTATATATCCGATAATTTGCAATAAATTGAAATTTGTCTAAAACAAATGTCATTAAAATATTAATTTCTATAGTTTCAAGCAGATTTTTCGTACTTTTATGTACATATGAATTTGTACATAAAGGATCAGTACATGGATCAGTAAAAGATATGAAAAAAATTGTGAATCGTTTGATGGTGCAACAAGCGAGAAAGCCGGCTGATAAAAAAAAAATTGCAATTTACTGCGTCTGCGCGGCTGGCGTCCCGGCGTGCACCGCCGTTCTCGAGACCAACTACGTGTACATACATAATATATATATATATATATATAGGTGTACTTAAGGAGTCGAGTGCAACAGCGTGTGTAGCTTAAACCGCGTGAAAGTATATATTTTCTCTCGAATTCCGTCCCCACATACATATTCGTCTACAAGCACAAATGAACGGGCGCGCGGGGGGCGGTTTACATGCTACAGGTTATCTTTCAAATGAAAATTGGAACGTTACACACGAACTTACTATGTAAGATAATCGAAGACGGAACAAAAATTTCCTCTACAACAGGGCGGGGGGGATGAGATATATATATATATATATGCGTAAAAACTGAAAAGCGTCGTCGGTGCAATATGCATGTGTCGAGAAGGAACAGAGAAAAGGGATAGGGACGACCGTGAGAGAGTTGCGAATTGAGCGAGCGAGAGAGCATCCAAATGAGAGAACGCGAATAAACGAAAGAAAGAGAGAGAGAGAGAGCGAGAAGGAGGGAGGGAGGGTGAAAGCAAATGAGAGAGGGAGATCAACGTGGTCGTTGCATTCGCCAGTGCATAATGCCCGCTTCAGCTTTTTTTTTTTTTCATACCCCCCCTGTGTATGTGTGAGTATGCATATATGCATGTGTAAACGTATCTGATTGGCCAATGAGAATTGGCGAAATAAAAATGGCGAACAAGCGGTGCTGCCACTACGTGCAAAGCCTGGCACTGCTGCCGCTGCTCGTGGCCGGTGCTGCTGCTGCTGCTTGCCGCGCTCCTGGGTTCGAGCTTATACCAAA
Organism: Dyspetes luteomarginatus; assembly: GCA_963669185.1. NCBI lineage: Eukaryota > Metazoa > Arthropoda > Insecta > Hymenoptera > Ichneumonidae > Dyspetes > Dyspetes luteomarginatus. The sequence goes on along the minus strand of OY769910.1, from coordinate 20,899,292 downwards.
CTTTGCGCGTCGTTTTGTGAACCCCGTAGTTTCGCGATCACGTTGACGTCTCTCCTCCTGTCGCCATTTCCTCGCTGGAGGGGAACCTCTTGTGCAATTTATTTAACGAGGTAAAAAAAAATAAATAATAATAATTATAATTTTTTACAAAATTATCATTATCGCAGAGGACAATGGCGCGGATAAATCCCGTCTTATTTATTTTTCGTCGTCTCGCCAAAATTCCCCGCGTTCGATCAAACCTCATAGGGAATTTATTGTGTTTGTGAAAAAAAAAAAATATAGCTAAAAAAAAAAGTTTCGACAGTGCTCTTTTGGCAGGTGCGCGAAATATACGGAGTGTGCGTGGTTGCTTCGAGAAGTGCAAGATAGTGCATTCCGCGGGTTACCCCACAGTGAGGATACCGCGAAAAAGAGAGAGAGAGAATCTTGCTAGTAGATGCAGTTAGTGTTGCAAAGCCGGCCGGCAGCGAAAACTCCGTACTTTTTCATTTTATTAGAACAAATAACTTTTTTTTTAGTCAATATTTCGATTGCTAGAGATTTAAAATATTTACGATACTCGTACGGTACGATATCTGTCGTATAAGTTTCATTTCATTATTTCCCCTGTCTGCTCTTTTTTTTTTTACTCAAAATACTACGCACTTTTCTTGCAATCTCCGATTGCAGTTTTTTTTCCCCTGCCGCCCCTCCCCCCACCGTCAGAATAACGATACGCGAGTGACTGTGTATGTGTGTGTGTACGCCTTTACGTAAATACATTATCGTTCGATGCATCGTGTATTTTTTTTTTTTTTCATTTAGATATTTTTAACGTCACAGCAAAAATTTGACCCCATTTTATTTTTGCATTTTGTTTCTTTTATAATACTTTTTTTTTAAATTTAATTATCGACTTTTTTCACCAATTTTTGTCATTGAGTGCAAGTGCATCATGGGTAAAAAAGTGCATTGTGGGGCGTCGATGCATATATGAGAAAATGTTGATTTTGTCGAGGATTCGAGACCGGCTTATATATCGATCACGTCGACGAATCGAGACGAGACGTATGCGAGAGAAAAAAAAAATGCGATAAAGACGACGCTCGAAATTCATCACTAGGGAATTTTTTTTTTTTTTTCTCGTGTCATCTTGAATTTTCCGAACTTCGCGCGCTAGCTCGGCTGCTGCTCACATCTCTCGCATATGTATATTTGTATTTTTCGCGCGCGGGAAAAAGTTTCGGATATAATCGTCACGCAGGAAGGGGCACGCGCGCGCGCGCAACACTAGAGAGGGAAAGTTTCGCTTGAAATGCGTATGCGTGTGTGTGTGTGTGTGGTTGAAGCGCCGGGTTTGCGAACCTTCGCGGACTGCATGTCCTCTTCCCCTTCTCTCCCCCCACCCCATCCCTTCCCGTGCCGCCCTCCTGTGGACGTTTTGTACACCGTCTATTATTAACCTCGGACAATCTGTCAGACGAGTGTTTCGCGTCTTTGTAAGCTCTTTACTAATCGAGTGAAATTTTCGTCAGTCCAGTGCAAAATTCAACAATTCTTCATTTCATATTGGATTATTATTATTATCATTATTATAAATGTAATAATTATATTATTATTATCGTGAAATATTGCGGGCTTAGATCGTAATCTCGATTCTTCCGAAACTGATTTTGATCAGTTTGAAAAAATAATAATAATTTTTGCCGCGTTTATTTTTTGGTCACAGTGATGAGTTGACAGAATCGAGGTGAACCGGTCTCGTATTATTGTGAAAATTTTATTAAAATTGACGCTCGATCGCGAGATTTCGGTTGTACGACAAAAAGGCGGGAAATTCTTTTAGTGCCTCCGCGATTGTGCGCGACAAATTTTTTATTTCTTCGATACTTCCTAACCTCAAATTGCAAATATTGTGCAAAATTTTTGCGAATTAATATTTTCGTTCTTTTGTCGAGTTTAATTTCTTTCGTTGACTTCGAGCTGGGAAGTGAGGAATTGTGAAGAGAATTCATTGTACTTGTTCGATTGAAAAAAAAACATACAAATCTGTCGAATCGATTTGTTTGTATTTTTTATACAGGAGTTATGGGCTGCGATGAGCAGACATTCAGTAGTTACGGTCGGAACGAAATTAACAGATCAGACCAAGTCTGATTTAAAATAGTTTTTTTTTTCTACTTACATTTTTGCAATCAATTTTCTCCTTGAATTTTTGCACTGCAAATTGTGTTTTTCTCAATCATTCTTAGCACCTTATATGTGTATATATATATATATATATATATATTTTTTTTTTCCCTGACTTTAAAGATCGATTCCCAATATTTTGAATAAATATTAAAATATCAACTGTGAAAAATTTCCATTTTTACTTTACTTATTGGGAAGTCCAACAAAAAGCTTTTTTTTTCCAATTTGTTAATTAATTTTTCTGTTCGATAAAATGTTTGCACTAATATAGTCTCGAGGTGAAAAAAAAAAAAAAAAAAAATTTCATACAATAAGAAATATTGTTTCATGAATTTTTATAATTTGGCTTGCAATGTAAATTCGACTTTTGTTCATTAAGAGAAGTTAATAAATTTTATTTTCGAGGATTGTAAACAAAACGAAAAAAGTAATTTTTTTGCACGAATTTTACAAAAGTTAATATTTCAAATTTCTGCAAGATAAAAAAGCAGAGAATCGTAAAGTTTTTCGAACAAAAATTATTCACAATAAAGAATTTTGGGTCATGCAAAATTTATAGAGCGAATAGACTTGACCTTGCAAAGATTATAATTAATTGTCTCTCATGTCCAAGTTGGATAATTAAAATTCCACCAAATTGCATAAAAATGAATGATAATTTATATTTTTATCATTATTGTTGCTATTCATAAAATAGCCCCAAGTTTTCTTTCTTCTAATAGCCAAAAAAATCTCAGCAAAATCTTGGCTAAATTCGAGAAAATTTGATGAACATGAAATTATTTTTTTTTTACGTTTTTGAATAATACAAAAAAGGAATCTTTTGCAATATTCGAATCATGATTTTTTTTTCCGTAGTCGTACAATGTTTTGTTTCACTATCGTGAATTAAGCGATTTTTTTTTTCATTTTGAATCTATAAATATAAATAATAATAATATTGATCATGATCTATAAAACAAATTAAATTGATTATAAATACGGTTTTAGCTACTTACACCGTTATTTTTTTCCCATAGAAACGATTTTTTTTTTTCGATAATCAACGATATATCAAAAATATATCAAAAATATATTTTAACGAAATTTTTAATACCTCGGGTAAATTTTAGCATGCATCTGCGTTAAATATGTGAGAAATATATCCAAGAAAAATAAATAAACAATGACGATAAATATTCCAAAATGTAAAAAAAAAAAAGAGAAAATTTTTCATATCTCTGATATATTTTGTTTTGTTTTTTTTTTTCGTAAAATTTTGAATATTTTCGTTAATAATTAAAAGAAAAAAAGAAAAAATGAATTTTATTTAAAATTTCAGCTATGGCAGAGGGGAATGGGGAACTCAAAATGGAAGAGAAGCAGACGTCCAAGGAGGAGATGGAGTGCGTCGAGAGAACGGAGGATTATGCAAAGCTCATTGAGTACGGATTGGACGAGAAAGTAGCCTCGAAATTAGACGAAATTTATAAAACTGGCAAACTCGCCCACGTTGATCTCGACGAGAGAGCGCTTGACGCATTACGAGAATTTCCGGTCGAAGGTGCACTCAATGTTCTGACTCAATTTCTCGAGTCTAATTTGGAACACGTTTCGAACAAATCTGCCTACCTATGCGGCGTTATGAAGACCTACAGACAAAAGAGCAGAGCTGGACAGGGTACAAGTACGAGCACGACCCCTAAAGCACCCGATGAGGAAAAAATCAAGGTTCGTCATCTCAAAATATCCTCGTAAATCCCTTTATAGTTGGTTATTTATTTTCAGGTATATTCTCTTAGGGGTATTTACAGAGTTTCTCCCCCCTCCACCTATACATATCATCCCCTTGCACTAATTAAAACACTCCTTATTTTTATACTTATATTCTATCTTCATTTTTTCCTCCTCTTTCGTTTACTTTTCTCGCGTTCAATTTTTTCTTACCAAATTTTCAAATCGTCCGATATTTAGTGGTTCGTAAATACCTTTATATATATATATATAAATTTTTTTTCACTCATGAGAAAAAATATAATCCATAACGATCAGAAATGAGTAGTTGAAAATTAATCCGCGAGATGTCAGTGGCGCTTGTGATTTCCTAATAGAGCTTGAACGATTATTAAAAAAAAAAACATGAAAAATGATAAATGAATTTTATACAAATGCGATATCTCCAAATTTATTAAAATGAAACATCGATTGTCGTATCAAATAAAATTGCTTGCACGACAAATTCGTTATGAAAATTGAAATTTGCCTTTTGATAATTTTATTATTCCAGCTAATTCAGCGATAATTTTTATTTTTTCAGCAAATACTCGAGAGGACTGGATACACGTTAGACGTGACAACGGGACAAAGAAAATATGGCGGGCCTCCTCCAAATTGGGAAGGTCCGACCCCGGGAAATGGTTGCGAGGTAAAAATCTAGGGAGCTTTTTTTCAATTTTTTTTTTATTATTATTTTTTTTCCATCGTAGTCTCAGTATTGAAACAGAGTAGAATTTATAATTCCCAACAATATTTACTCAGCCTCATCTTTCATAAGTATCCGATAAATTGAAATACGCAAAAAATGCGAATGAGGGGTAAAAAAAAAAGCAATACGAAGTGTGAAAAGTTTTCCGTGCAAAAATCAGGCCTACGACAATTTTTTCATGAAACTAAAACGCATTTTTTTTTTTTTTTTTTTTTTTTTTATTACAATTCGCTTGTTTTTTTTTTTCTTTTCAAAAAGGTTTTTTGTGGAAAAATCCCCAAAGATATGTACGAGGATGAATTGATACCACTGTTCGAAAAGTGTGGAAAAATATGGGATTTGAGGCTGATGATGGATCCCATGACTTGTACCAACAGAGGATATGCTTTTATAACTTTTACTAACCGGGAAGCTGCACAACACGCAGTTCGAGAGGTATGTCAAAATTCCACATTCTGTGTACAGACGACAATTTTTTTTTTAAATTTTTTTTTAAATTTTTTAAATAATAATTATAATAATAATATCGTAAAAAAAATCCTCATTCTTAATATTATTATTATCATCATAATCATTATTTTACTCTTAAAATTAACTTTCGTTACCCCATAGTTAACACCTCAAACCAATTGTTCATAATTTTTTTTTTGTCTTTTTTTTTTTTTTTCATCACATTTGAGTTTATCGTTTGAGAAAATTTGTAGAAATGTTACAAAATTGTTATTGCTACAAAAAAAAAAAAACGCGATGTTTCTTCGAAAAGTAAGGATCTTTCGGATTTTTTTATCGTTCGGAATGAAAAGTAAAAAAAAAAAACGTGATTTGTGTCGGTTGACGATTCTTCTCGTTCAATTATCAAAATCCTTTCGAGAGATTTAAACGATTTTCACGATTCGATGCAACAAAGTAGACTTTGGTTTCATACAAATGGACCATTATTCGATAATGGACCATTATTCGACACAAATGAACCATTATTCGATAATGGACAATTATTCGATACAAATGGACCATTATTCGGTATAAATGGACCATTATTCGGTATAAAAGGACCATTATTCGATAATGGACCAACCGAAAAAATAATTCCCATTGAACGACTCGCAATCACAAAAATCTACTTAGAGTCGAGAATAGACGAAATTTTTTTTCGAAGAAACTCCGTCTGGTCCCTTTTTATGTGGCTTGTTCCATGTTCGTAGCTATCTCACACTACAATCTTTTCATCCACAAAACCGTTTCATCGCAAACTTAAAAAAAAAAAAAAAGACGAAAAAAAAAATCACAAAGAAAAAAAACGAAACATTTCATTCACTCGTTCTCAATTGTAGTAAAAAAAGAAGAAAAAAAAAGAAAATGAATCGATTGTTTTTTCTCTTACTCGTAACGAACAATCCACATAATTGTCACATGTATATACGTATTTATGTATATGTTGGGGTTCGTATAATTGTGAGAATGTGCAAAAAACTCAGAGGTACAAAAAAAAAGAAGAAAAACGTGCACTCACATACACAAAATCATATTACTTTAAATGATTAATAAAAACGAGCGCCTATTTATTTATATGTAGACCCAAAAAAAAAAAAAAAAAAAAAAAAAAACGAATTGGAATTTCCGTGACTGTTGAAAATGACTAATGAGCGATGTTGAAACTCATACAATTTTAATTGCCTTAACTAAATTTCGTTGATTTAATCAGTTGGTTAAATCAACATCGCCAATTGGGGCCTTATTCAAATTTCGTGGAATTTTTCATACGAGGATTTTTTTTTTGTCAGCGTATTAATATATATATATATATGTATATAAATAGGTATATACACTGTTAAAAATGGCTAATGGACGATGTTGAAACTCATACAATTTTGATTGCCTTAACTAAATTTCGTTGATTTAATCAGACATTTAGTTAAATCAACATCGCCAATTGGGGCCTTATTCAAATTTCGTGGAATTTTCCGTACGAGGATTTTTTTTTCTTTTTTTTTGTCTGCGTATTAATATATATATATATATATATGTACATGTATATAAATAGGTATATACACGTGTCACCCCCGATCACTTACACCCTAGACCATTTTATTATAATTCGTCTAAAGCTACATATCTCAGTATCCAACATAAATAATTACGTAGAGTAATGTCTTATTTTATTTTACAAAGTACAACAATCCAATAACTCCCAAATCACTTAACTCGTGGTATTTTTGTTTTTGTTGTTGTTGTTTTTTTTTTTTTTTTCTTTTTTTTTTTTTGTCTAATTCATCATCTTAACAGTGCAAAAGTTGTATTAATATGAATTTTCCTGCGGATGAGTTTCTTTTTTCCAGCTCTCCTCTTTGCTCAGTGGGCAAAATTGGGAGTGGAGAATCTTGGTGATATCGTATGTGGAAAGTTGAGAACAGAGAGAACGATTCAATTATCGATAGAGCGTGCAGATAAATGCAAAAAAAAAAATTTTTAAATTAAAAGAAAAAATCAAAATAGAGAGAGAGAGAGAGAGAGAGAGAGAGAAATAAAAAAATATCTCGGTGGTCTAATTGGTTAGGGGTACATTGAACTAATTGGTTTGTTATTTACTATTTGGACACAGTGACAATTTTTGTAACAAAATTCAAAAGTGACAAAACTAAATTTCGTTAGGCTTAAAAATTTTATTACAGGATTTCATTGCGAGCTTATCGCACACACACACGCGTGCGCGCATTTTATTTGCGACTGTGCGGGAAAAAAAAAAAAACCAATCGTGAGCGCGTTTATATTATTAATACCGGTTTTCTATATTGTGAAGACTCTCGAGCAAATACAATAATTTCGCTTTGCGTCAAAATTTCTTACCGTGTGGTGGTGTAAGAAAAAAAAAAAAAAATGTATAAATGTCGATGCCCCTCACGCCATGCTGAAAATTGAGATTTCCTTGTTACGACCTATTTGAATTTTAGCTACATAATATTTTTTAATTTTTTTTATTGGCTTTAGGAGGCTTTTTTTTTATAAGGTTTAGGAGAAATTCTCAATTTTATTAGTCTAATATTTTTATTGAATTTTTAATCGAATTTTATCACGATGATTTTTTTTTTCGGGCCTCATTAATTTTTTTCCACATTCCCAGCTAACTTTTGATACAAAGAAAATTTTATGGATCTCTCCAAAGCATCGTAGATTTTTTGAAAAATATTTCAAGTGGTAATTGATTGTTAAAAATACTTTTTACACATATAACGTGAAAATTAAAAGATAAATTTGATTCGTTTTACATCGCAATAAAATAAATATCTGAAAAAAAAAAAAAAATCAACCATATTGAAGTCGTTTAAAATTATATTTATGATGAAGCTAAAAAAAATGGTTGGCCAAATTTTCAAAATAAGTCTTTTTGAGTATAATCGTTTATCTTCTTGGGACACGTAAATTAAAAAAAAAATCGATTTTAAAATTTCATGTCTTGGGTCATTCGCTACGAGCCATATTTAGAAAAATATGTTAGCTATAATACCCGCGATAAATAAATTATTATCATTATCAGCCACATGGCACGAAATTTTCATTTTCGTCGCCATTTTGAAATTTTATTTTTAACGATTTTAAAAATTGTAGCCCTTTTATTAAAATGGACTTTTTCGAAAATCGGCATTGAAGTATTTCATTAGTCTTCAGTTTTGCTGGAAAATTAAAAAGAAAAATTCAACTTTGCTTTTCTCTGAAGAGATTTTAGTTTGAGGAAAAAAAAAAAAAAAAAAAAAAAATATCGTCAAGTTCCTGAAAGTTTGTCGTTAAATTTTTAATTGCATAGATTAAAATTCAATTAATTTAAATTCAAGTTAAATTGTAGATATAAATAATGAATAATCGGTGAAATGTCATAATTCGTCGATTCCATTAAAAAAGTAACCTTTGACCGATAATTTTCACCACGATAAAAAGAAGGAAAGATAAAATTTCGGAATAAAATTAATTCGAGTAGGTCGTAACACAAGGCCCTCAATTAATTGCTGCATCGGCTTTGTCGAGCCAAAAACCAAAAACCAAAAAAAAAAAAATCACATATTTCGGCATTTTTATTCCCAAATTTTTGCCAATAAAAAAAAGAAATCTCGCGATCGTTTCACCGAACAATCTCGGTGAAGGGAACGAGAGAGAAAAAAAAAAAAACCCTAAAACAAAAAAATGAGTACAAAGAAAATTTAACTATACGAAAAAATTCAAATGAAACAAAATTAGGCATGTGTGTGTTTTTTTCTTCATCCCACAGCTCGATAATTACGAAATAAAACCCGGCAAGAGTCTCAAAGTAAACATTAGCGTTCCTAATCTACGACTTTTCGTTGGGAACATACCAAAGTCAAAAGGCAAAGAGGAGATCTTGGAGGAATTTGGTAATTTGACAGGTAAAGTGAATTCGAGGCGTGTGTTAACCAACCTCTTACCTCTTACCTCTACCTCTACACCTCTCTACACCTCACTTGGTTGTTGTTGTTGTTGTTGTTGTTGATGATTTTTTTTTTTTTTTTTTTTTTTTAATTTTAATTTTTTAGATTTTTTTTTTTTTCTCGTCTTATATCCCCCTTAATTATCTTGTAAATTATAAGAGTGGTAGTAGTGTAATTAGTGGTTGTAGATGGTATAGAAAACTATTATTATCTGCATACTTTCTATTATGAAAAAAATGTGCATACGAAAAAAAAAAAAAAACTGCCATTTACGATCTACGTAATTATATATATAATATTATATATATATATATATATATATATATATATATATAATATAATATAATATATAATATAATATATAATATAATATATAATATAATATATAATATAATATATAATATAATATATAATATAATATATAATATAATATAATATATAATATAATATATAATATAATATATAATATAATATATAACATAATATATAAAATATATATATATATATACATCCGTGACACCTTAGATTCTAGTCAGTCTCCTTGCCTCTCGGTTTATTAGTGAACAATAACGCCTCTCTGGTCCAAAGTCTTCATTTCCTCTCATATTTAGGTTGAGTTATGAGTTATATCTGCTTTACTACGAATACACGCACTACAAATGAAAGAAAGAAAGAAAGTAAAAAAAAAAAAAAAAACAAAAAACCTCATTCATCATTAAAAGTGCTATATATATATATATATATATAAATCTCGCCACTAGAAACTGCAAACTTTATCTCACCTCTCGGAATTTTACACACCTTTTTTTTTTTTTTCTTTTTTTTCACACTTTTTTTTCTACTTGTCAATCATACATCGCTGAATCTAACTGGAAAACAACAAAAAATGCTCTGCTATTGCTTTTTTCTACTTATGATTTTTTTTTTCTCACTTTTCTCTCGAGTACCATTTCGTTCTTTAGCGACAAGCGGAAGAAAAAAAAAGGAAACGATAATAATAATAATAATAATAATAATAATAATAATAATAATAGTCTAGGACACGTTGTGAGTGATTTATATTTTATCGGGGCAGCTTTGAAGGATTTTTTTGGGTACGGAGGTCGGTAAACGGACCGGCCTTTTAGTAATAATAATAACAATAATAATAATAATAATACACGATAACGCCCGGTGATGACGAAAATACCGCTGATGCTGATCCTGCTCTGCCACTTTAGCGCTGACTTTTTTTTTTTCTTTTTTAATTTTTCCAAAACAATTTTTTTTTTAATCCAAAAAAAAAAAAAAAAAACAAAAATTATGTCAAAGACATTGGACGCGCGTTGGTGAAAAGGAGAGTGGAATAAAAAAAAAAAAAAAAGTTGTTGATAAATTCATGACTCTCGAGCCTCGAGCATGGGGGCTTACGGGAGACCTGAGTGGACCGCTGGGGGGGAAACGTGTGGCTCGCTAACAAACAGACAGGCACTCCTAAAATTCAATCCATCTCGATCGAAGCGATAAATCTATAGCATTTTTTTTCTTTTTTTTTTTTTTTTTCCCACTGTCGGACTCCCATTTCCACCCCTACCCCGTTTATGTCACACACACACACATTTATATATATATATATATATATATATATATATATATATATATATATATATACACACATATATATACACATTTTGTTAGTGCCCCCACGCCGGTTCCTCGTTATTATCCCGCACTCACTACCGAGACGCGATAATCTCGTATTTTTATTATATTTGAAAATGTAACCGTGAAAATCACACTGAATTCCTTAAAAATTCACACGGACGCCACATTCGGGATGAAATTGTCGATCCCAAAAAAATTTCGATAAAAAAAAAAGCGCGAAAGAATTTTATAATTCAAATATTCTTGTTTTACTTGTATAAGCTTGAAAATATATAGGGTGAGTGTACCAGTGAATGAACGCGCAAGATTCTGCACCAGTGAATGAACGCTTAAGATTCTGTACCAGTGAATGAACGCTTAAGATTCTGTACCAGTGAATGAACGCTTAAGAATCTGTACCAGTGAATGAACGCTTAAAATTCTGTACCAGTGAATGAACGCTCAAGATTCTGTACCAGTGAATGAATGCTTAAGATTCTGTACCAGTGAATGAACGCTCAAGAATCTGTACCAGTGAATGAACTCTCAAGATTCTGCACCAGTGAATGCACGCTTAAGATTCTGTACCAGTGAATGAACGCTTAAGATTCTGTACCAGTGAATGAACGCTTCAGATTCTGTACCAGTGAATGAACGCTTAAGATTTTGTACCAGTGAATGAACGCTTAAGATTCTGTACCAGTGAATGAACGCTTCAGATTCTGTACCAGTGAATGAACGCTTAAGATTTTGTACCAGTGAATGAACGCTTAAGATTCTGTACCAGTGAATGAACGCTTACGATTCTGTACCAGTGAATGAACGCTTAAGAATCTGTACCAGTGAATGAACGCTTAAGATTCTGTACCAGTGAATGAACGCTTAAGATTCTGTACCAGTGAATGAACGCTCAAGATTCTGTACCAGTGAATGAACGCTTCAGATTCTGTACCAGTGAATGAACGCTCAAGATTCTGTACCAGTGAATGAACTCCCATGTTAAAATCACTATATATATAGATATAGTTCGCGTCAAGCGTTCATTCACTGGTGCACTCGCCCTATTTTTTATATGGAGCTTACATAAAAAAAATCTAAAAAATTTTTTTTTTTCTTTTAAGATTGACGAACCATTTGCAGATTCATAAAACCGTTTGTGGCGTTTATTAGATTGAAAAAAAAAAAGAATAAAAATAAAATAATAATGGATAATTCTCGCTCAACGTATCTCAACTCTCTAAGCTACTTGTCTCTTTCTCGCTCTCTATCTCTCGGTCTCTTGCCATCCAAAAATTCCTCTGTGACATGAGAAAAAAGTCTTAATCCTCAAACTTGTCACTTGGCGCGAGAATAATTGTAAAAAAAAAAAAAATTATTCCAACTACGTTCACGTTTCTAGTCGGCCAAAAACTAAGCAGGAAATATAAAAAAAAAAAAAAAAGAAAAAAAAATCGACAAATCAGATAAAGGCAAGCTTAATTGGCACACTCCTTCCACATTATTCTTACAGCTGAATGATTATGAGATTCGGAAAGGCAAAAAGATTGGTGTTACCGTATCTTATAACAATCACCGCTTGTTTGTGGGAAATATTCCAAAGAATCGAGACCGAGATGACTTGTTCGAAGAGTTTACAAAGCACGCACGTAAGTTGAAAATTGCCCTTAAATCAGCAGGCAGTGTAATCCATGCGACAAGAAACAAAAAAAAAGAAAAAGGGAATTTATTTTTTCCTTTTTTACGTCCGCTGGACAAAAGTGGCCAATTAATTTGAATGAATGTACAAACGGACGAAAGTTTTTTTTTTTTTTTTTTTTTTGTACGAGTGTGAGTGCAAAAAAAAACACTATAAACGTGTCAGGGTCATCAGCGCTCTAAGGGAGAAAAAATTCGTTTCTAATTTAATTTTCCGGTCTTATATTGAATTATAGAATTTTTTTTTTTTTTTAATATTATAAAGGAGGAAAAAAAAAGAGGAACCGATAATTGAGCGGTGCAAGGTGGGTCCGATCCAAATCCCTCGCACTTTTACTCTACGATTTTATCTCTTCTCTTTCTCACAGTTTTTTTTTTCCTCATCTTTCGTTTCTGAATATTTCTGTTGAACATTTTTTGTTATTATTATTATTATTATTTTATTTTTTTTACAAATATTAATTGTTGCTTAAGTCGATATTCCATGAAAAGTACGATAGGGCCACTAACATCCTATTTTTCTTTCTTCCGTTACTTCGTGCACGAAATGTGGAAAATTTATTCACAAATTTGTCACGGGACACTTTTTTTTTTTTTTTTATTTTGTGCCTTAAATTGTTTTTTTTTTCCTTCATCAAACCCCTTAATTTTTTTTGACAAGGTCAAGATTTTTCACAATTTTTAACCTCGTGTCCAATTATATTTATTTTTGATCTCTCCCCCCCCCCCCCCCCCCCCCCCCCCCGGCCCGGCCCGGCTCCAAATCGCAGGACAGTGCTGATTAAAATGTGAGATCGATTATGGTGCAAGTAGTTATGGCTGTTTTTCGTCAGACACATGTCTAAAAAGTAGAAAATTAGAAAAAATTAATTCTCCAATCTTTCCAAGATATTCATTAATTATCCTCATTCTATTTCTCGGAATTTATAAATTCCCCATAATGGATTTTTTAATAATGTTAATAGATAAAAAAAAAAATGGAGTCATTTTTTTTATAACAAAAAAAAAAAAAAAATATTACATTAATTATAAAAAATTTAATTTTCAAAAGTTGCTTGAAATTTTAACGATAACGTCGATAGCTCGTTTGTGCTATATTGAAGGTAAACAAAAAAAAAAGAATGATCCGCTTAAATCTATTTTGAAAAATTCTCGAGCCATTTTCTCGAATTATCGTGAAAAAGAAAAACGCATAATCGTTTTTTTTTTTTTTTTTTTTTTTCCAATCGAGTGGCCAAATTGAGATTAAATTTAACGTCAGTTATTGACCACTCAAAGTATAAAAATAATTTCTCCGTGTCGCGATAGAAACGAAATTTTGTGTGGGGTTTTTGATTTAAAGAAAAAAAAAATTATCCGCTTGCTCGATCAATCGTTGGTGCGAGGATTGATCTTTTTTTTTTATTTCCTCAAATTGCTCGCTTCAATTACTTTGGTAAACCCGCCGTATCCCAGTTTGATTATTCTTTCAGGTTTTTCGTTTGTGTGTGTTCGATTATTATATTCTGTTAGTAAAAAAGAAAAAAAAAAAAAAACAACCTTGAATGCCCCCCCTCGATTGCTTGAGAGTGCAGTTTTTTTTTCTCTTTCTTTTTTCAATAATTTATTTTCACTTTTTTTTTTCTCGCTTACTTTCTTTCGAATTTTTTCACTTTTTTACTTACTTTTGTTTCCGTAAATTATTTTTTTAATTAGTGGGAATGGGAGGCGTCGAGGGCGCGCGTGTGTGTGTGTGTGTCTGTGTACATGTATTTTTCTACCACAGTAGTAGGGAAATTCTTGCATGAAATTTCAAATCTCTACGGACGCAGAGAGGATGTGGGACAAATTTTTTTTTTATCGAACAATTTAATTTTGATATTTTTTTCGTTGTTTTTTTTTTTAATATTTAACAACTGAATGGCGATTTTTGTCTTAAAAAAAATCCATTATCGACTGTTTTTTTTTTTTTTTGAGATATTCCTGCTGTACCAAAAAAATGGCCAGAAATTGTTTTCACTTAATTTTCGAGGACAACGACAGACGAGGCATTTTTCTTTTGTCTCAATAAAATGGACCCAGAATAGACTCAAATCACTTTTTATTCGCAGTACAATTTTTTTATTTTATTTTTTCACGTTCAAACTCATCTGGCACGTATTTTTTTTTTTTTGCGAAACACCCAAACATTTTTTTACCCCCAAAAAATCATAAAAATTTATCTACCAAAGCTGTAATTATTTTTTGTAAAAAAAAAAAAAAAATATTCGTCCAAAGTGTAAAAATAATTTTTCTGCGAAATATTTCATGGAATTTTTTTGCCACGAGTAATTTGAGAATTTATGAGTCTGATAGATCGACCCCCCACCCACCCCCTCCCCACGTTCGATTCAGGATTAAACTGAGAGGAAGGATAGACTCTGGAATTTCGATTATTAATTTTATATTTTCATTTTTGTTTATATCGAAAAAAATTTTTTTTAGTATTCGAAAAAATCGCGTTTAAAATTGTAAAAGTTTCATCACGATGGTGTCAGAGCAGGATAGAAATTTTCTTGTCCGGAATATACGAAAAAAAAAAAACAAGTTCAAGGATCTCTGTAATGGTTGAAAAAAATTGAATTATTTATAAATTTCATACTTTAGTAAAAAAACAAAAAAAATCTCGAAGGTATTTCGAATAATTTATTTCTCACGAGACTTTTTGCAGAAATTCCTAAAAATTCTGTAAAAAATTTCATTCGGACGTAAAAAAAATTGAACAATTATTCAAGAAATTACAATAATTCATTTTCCGAATTGTCTATGATAGAAAAAAATCGAGAATACAAAATAAATTTAAACAAAAAAATCTCATTTCTTAATAAATAATTATAATTCAAACTTGAAATTCCCGATATCTCTGACATAATTAATTTTCACAGTTTTTTTTTTTTTCATCACCTCAATTTTGATAGTTGAATTTTTTTTTTTTTTACAATTCGCGCTAAATTTGAATCTCGGCGAGACTCTTAAACTGGGAGGAAGGAGGTGCAGAGGTCACGAGATTAATCGTGTCACAGAGTGAGAAAAAAAACAAAAATAAATAAAAGGACAGCAGGGCTGACTCTGCTAAATTATTTATTAATAAATTAATAAATTATTGTTTAAACAAAATTTATGACTTTATTAGAAATTCGTACTCGCAAGAATTCAAGTCGAAATAATTTTAATAGATTTTTTTTTTACTTTTTTCATCATTAAATCGATCATAAAATTCTTCAGTAAGAATTTTTAATCGTTTTTTTTTTTTTTATGATAATTTATAATTCACCCGTTAATCCGTAAAAATTAATACTACTAAAAATTTGCAATTATTATTTTAACTAGTTAAATCAATATATATATATCTATTTTTTTTTTTTTTTTTTAACTATTTTTTTTTCCACTGGGAGTCTATCTTTCATCGAACGAGCTGTCTCCCGTTCCCAAATACAGGCGCAAATCCCTCAGGATTTGTAGAAAAAAATTATTTCAGAAGCTCGACGCTGTTCCAGCACGACGAAAAAAAAAAAAAAAAAAAAAAAAAAAAAAAACAATTTAGCTTTAAAACGAAAAACTTGGCCAATCGTTTTTCCCACTGCGACTAGTCTTCGCAGAAATCCTTGACAAACGACAACGACGACTAACGGGAAGAAAAAAAAAAACAAAATGGTGCATGGAGTTTGTTTGTAGGAAAAAAAAAAAAAAAATAGCAATATCTAAGGACGTTTGAAAATAAAAGAAAAATTCTCTAAAATGAATTTGGATATGGGGAAAAAATTAATTACAGCATCCCATGAAAATTTCGTAATTAAGAGAAAAATGAGAAAAAAAATTAATTATATCAAAAAATGTTGGTTATTAAATTTTTAATTTTCCCTCCCGTAATATTCTTCGTGCTCGTCGGCAAAAAAAAATAATAATAAAAAAATAAAGTAAAGTAAAATTTGATGATTCGATGACTCATTTTTCCTGTGTAATTTACACAGATATTCCATTCTATATCCGTAGTTCCTGTTTGTTTCGTTACAATATCATCGTCGCAATTTTTATCACTTAAATTTTTACCCGTCTACGAGGCTTACGTATGTTTTTCTTTTTTTTTTTTATGATTTTTTCAAACAAACAAACAAACAAAAACATTAGCTGGCCTCACCGAGGTGATAATCTACAGTTCGCCGGACGACAAGAAGAAAAACAGGGGTTTTTGTTTTCTCGAGTACGAGTCTCACAAGGCAGCCTCGTTGGCTAAACGAAGACTGAGCACCGGCCGTATCAAGGTCTGGGGCTGTGATATCATAGTCGACTGGGCTGATCCACAGGAGGAGCCTGATGAGCAAACTATGGCCAAAGTGAGTTTTTTTTTTTTTTTTTTTAATTTAAAAAATAAAAATGACCAACCATGTCCAAATAATTCCATTAAGTTCTGTCTGCATTTTTTTTTCTCGCATATTTTTAAATTTGGAAAATACAGAAAATTCATCAAAGTTTACAAAATACAGAAAATTGTTGAAAAATTTTATTTTATTTTTTAAATTTTTTAATTTAAAAAATAAAAATTCTCGTGGCGAAATAGAAAATAGACAGACAAACTTTTGGCCAACCATGTCGAAATTCCATTAAGTTTTGTCTGCATTTTTTTAAATTTGGAAAATAATGAAATTCATCAAAGTTTACAAAATACAGAAAATTGTTGAAAAATTTTATGTCCCGTATTTGATTGTTGAAAATTTGGGTAAAAAAAAAACCCAAACGCATCTCAAAATAATTAATTCAGAGGATTTTTCAAATGGTGCAGTAATTTTGAAATTTTTGGATGCGAAATTAGCCCAATTGCTAAATCATATTTTAAAAAATTGATCTTTTCAGGTACGCGTGCTGTATGTTAGAAATTTGACGCAAGATTGCACGGAAGAAAAGCTCAAGGAGTGTTTCGAGGCGTATGGAAAAATCGACAGGGTGAAGAAAATCAAGGACTACGCTTTTATACACTTTGAAGATAGGGATAACGCCGTCAAGGTGAGTTAAAAATTTGGAATTTTTTTAATATTGAGTCTTTGAATAAATTCTACATACGATAACTTATATAATAATAATAATAATAATTTGTTTATTCCAGTATACACTTTCGGGTGTTTACATACTTTAAAATTGTCCTCTTGATAACAAATCACTTATAATTAAAAGTAATAATAATTCTATAGTTGCATTTCAAATTCAAGGATTGCCACTTTTTTTTTTTTGTAACAAAAAATATTTTTTAAAAGTCACTTTTTTGAGAGAAAATTTTCACTTATAACGATATGGATAAAATTATGTGAGAAAGTCAAAAAAAAAAACTCCCACAAAGATATAAGGGAATTAACCCTAGAAGCCTACACTGGGGTACAAACAGACGCTAGGACAATTTTACATCCAGAGCTAGCAAGCGCTATTTTCGGTTTTGCTTAAATGGTGTTATTGCTAGTTGTTCTTTTTATTATCTGAATTTATCACATAGACCATTCTCTTTGTTATTAAAAAACGAAAAGATTCGTGTATCCCTACTCTACCCTATTATCCCTATTACCCTATTATCCTTATTATCCCTATTACCCCATTACCCTATTATCCCTATTGCCCTAGTATCCATATTACCCCATTGCCCTATTATCCCTATTGCCCTATTATCCTACTATCCCTACTATCCCTATGACCCTATTATCCCTTTTTCCCTATTACCCTATTATCCCGATTATCTTATTATCCCTATTACCCTACTAGCCCTATTATCCCCTATTATCGCATACGAAAAGTATTTTACGCTAACGAGAAGATTGAGAAACTTTTGTACCTCAGTGTAGGGCTTGAAGCCACAAAAAAATGACAGGTGAATTTTCTAGGGGTTAATAATCGTAAAAAATTAATATTATTTCATAATGTTTTCATTGACAAGAATGAAAAGAAGCAAAAAATCATACATTTAATTGAAATATATTTTTATTTTTTTTTATTACGTGAAATAAACAGGCAATGCGGGAATTACACGGCAAAGAAATCGGCGGTTCACACATACAGGTCGCTCTAGCGAAGCCTCCGTTCGACAAGAAGAAGAAGGAAGACATGTTGCGGGCTCGTGAACGAAGAATGATGCAAACTATGCAAGGTCGTACCGGGTAAGTTTGTCATAAATTTAATAAAATTATGTGAAATTTCCCTTCACCCTCCCCCCCCCCCCCCCCCCTGCCACTGTGCTAAATATTCAATTTTGTCTTCTCCAAAATCAAAAATTCTCATTTGGTGCAAAAGTTTATTGTACGTCCCATGTGAATTTGTTTATTTTTTGTTCTCATAAACTTTGAGCATTGTGAAAAAAAAATGTCCAAAAGGACCAAAAGTATGTGGAGGAGGAAGGGGTAGGAAATTATTGTCAGCGACTGTGTCTGCTTCACGTGAACTGGAAAAAATAATTTAATAAATTTTTTTTTTTCCTCCAGGGAGCCTCCTTTTGAATTCCGGGGCTCTCCGTCACATCCTAGCATGAGTGGGCCTATGCCAGGGGGACGTGGAGCTGGACAAGGTCCTCGTGGTTCCGGCGCGGGTATGAGACCACCGATGGGCCGCGGTGATTATGGTAAGTAATTTTTTTTTTTTTTAATCTCATTATTTTTTTTAATTACTTTTAATATAATTTAACGAGTTATTTTTTCCCTTGATTTGTTATTATCAACGCGTATGTACCTAATAAAATCAAAATTCTAACTAATTTTTTAGCCTCGGACCACCCGCGCCGCCCCACCTTACTTTTTTTTTTCTCATAAATTAAATCCCAAATTTTTTTTTCGTTACGTCAATTGTTCATCCTTGCCCTTGCCCCCGTTGTTATTATGATCAATTTGTTCATAAAAATCGCTTGTCGAGTAATTCATAAAAATCGTAATTTTTCATTGTCAATTGAATCCAGTAACGTTTAAAAATTCATCTCAGATTATCTGAGATTTTTAACGATATTTTTTTTTTTACGTTACGTTTCCATTTTCTTTTTTATTGTTTTTTTTTTTTTATTGTTTTGTTATTAAATTAATATTCTTATAACACAGACGTCCCGCATGCTTTTGGGAATTTTTTCACCATCTCACTTACATAACCTTGGCTTACGCGCATGACAGGCAACTTTTGACAGTGTGAACATATGACTTGGATTTATTATTTTATAATATCATCATATTGTTTATCCCAATTGTTCCTTCCAAAATCCCAAAGTTCTTGGATTGTTTTTTTTTTTTTCATTTCTTTCATTAATTTTAATTTTTTTCCATTATTAATAATCATTTTGTATGATTTATCGTGAATTTTATGATTTCATCAGATACACGATTTTTTTTTAACGTCCAAACCATTCATAGATAATCAATTGAAGATTTTTTTTTTTCATCATAAATGCTTCGATCAATTATAATTTCTGTGAAAAATATCGATTAGAAGATTGCATCGAGAATCCTCTTAAATTTGGTAAATATTCGTGCTTATTATTTGAACGTTTAATCTTGATGCTCCATTTTGTTTGATATTATTGCCATTTGAGGCGAAAATTTCATGGCAAATAATTCAAATGTCCCTCTGGCGGTAATACGCTGTACCAAGTGAGAGGCTTTTCTATCATTTTGAAAAAAAAACCCTGAAATCATTTTTAAAAAAAAACCTTGCCAACCGTTTATCCATCCACAATTCTCGATAACGGGATTTATCCAACTAAATTGAATCGAAAAAAAAAAACACCGCATGTGTATTCTTTTTCTCCTTTTAGCCCTGTGTGTGTGTGTTTTTTTTTTACCCCCGTTATATTTTCCTGATTTTTTTTTTATCGTAGCAATAATTTATCGAGCGTGATGTGTGTCAGTCGGTCGTAAATTATTATTGAAGTGAAACTTCTTTTGGAAGAATTATCGAAAATTTTCAAGCGACACGAAAAGTGAAAGGTTTTGAGGGGAGCGCGTTATTTGGTCGGTCGGGGAAATATCGATCGCGCAAGACTTGCGGGAGACGGTAGGGAAAACACGAGACAGTCGTGTAGCGTTTGTGAGAAATTTACAGCGCGACACGAAAAGTGAAAGGTTTTGAGGGGAGCTCGTTATTTGGTCAGTCGGGGAAATATCGATCGCGCAAGACTTGCGGGAGACGGTAGGGGAAACACGAGACAGTCGTGTAGCGTTCGTGAAAAATTTACAGCGCGACACGAAAAGTGAAAGGTTGCGAGTTGTCGCGCCGCCGAGCGAGACGCCGGGGACCAATGAGACTCGGCAGCGCCGCTGGAGTGGGGGAAAGTGGGCGTGACAACGACGCAGTAAACTTTCAGTGCTCGTGTCGCGCTGCGACCTTTCAGTTGTTGTTCGCTGAGCGTATCGCCCATACAATATTAGAATCGGTTGAGAGTTTTGTACATTTTTCCTATTGATAATAATCTAATAATTCAATAAATATTATCAATATAAAAAAACTTGAGAAATTTCACTTCAGTCGCGCGCGTGGCTTTCACGCGCTTGTTTTTTTTTTTTTTTTTTTTTCCTGATTTTTTTAATTTTCTGTTTTCGTGTGAAAAAAAAAGAAACGTAAATCGTGTGTGCGTAGTACAGAGTTGTATTTGATTTTTTTTTTTTTTTGTTTATATCCCACTGCGTGTTTATATTGCAAAAGTATTGAAAAAATCTGTTTTACAGCTCTCAAGGAAATAGGTAAGCTCTGGGTCTAATGAATTACGCAAAATGCAACACTAGAAATTTTTATCGTTCGTAGTTTGTCTCACGTAAAAATATTTTATTTTTCACTTTTCTCTACCCGTTGGATTAATTTTTTTGAATTTTTTTTTTCTTGACGTTTATCTGTTATTTTTCGTTTTTTTTTTCTGCAACAATCATTCCTCGATCGATGATTAACGAGTTGAGAAATTTTGCAACATTATGGTGAAATTTCGGGATAGAAATTAATATAGAAATTTCGATCTTTCGAGCACTCCGATGGCACTGGCGAGGCTTCTTTCTTCAATTAAATTATATTTAATTCCTTAAAATCAATAAATTTGATTATTTGAGATTTTTTCGTGCCATCGGAGAATCGAAGGATTATAATAGCAAAATAATATCGAAGGGTTCGTAAAAAAAAAAAATGGCAATGGGATAATTGCTCAAGCAGCCATTTAAAAATTGAAAAAATGACTAATGGCATTGCAGTGGCTATTTTTTTAATACCAAAACCTTATTTTGTGCCTTAATTGACATAACTATTCACGTTTCATTCATTCTTAAATTTGGGGACCTCGTAAACTAAATTGTTATCAACAATTGTTTGGGTTCGCTAAAAAAAAAATTGGCAATGGGATAATCGCTCGAGCGGCCATTTAAAAATTGAAAAAATGACT
Source organism: Dyspetes luteomarginatus (assembly GCA_963669185.1). Lineage (NCBI taxonomy): Eukaryota > Metazoa > Arthropoda > Insecta > Hymenoptera > Ichneumonidae > Dyspetes > Dyspetes luteomarginatus. The sequence goes on along the minus strand of OY769910.1, from coordinate 20,877,505 downwards.
AATGGCATTCCAGTGGCTATTTTTTTAATACTAAAACCTTATTTTGTGCCTTAATTGACATAACTATTCACGTTTCATTCATTCTTAAATTTGGGGACCTCGTAAACTAAATTGTTATCAACAATTGTTTGGGTTCGCTAAAAAAAAAATTGGCAATAGGATAATCGCTCGAGCAGCCTTTTAAAAATTGAAAAAATGACTAATGGCATTCCAGTGGCTATTTTTTTAATACTAAAACTTTATTTTGTGCCTTAATTGACATAACTATTCACGTTTCATTCATTCTTAAATTTGGCGACCTCGTAAACTAAATTGTTATCAACAATTGTTGTTTAGGATCATCATTGTTAGGAATTTCAATTTTTTTTTCCTCATACTTGAGCCAATTTCGTGACAAAAAAAAATATCTTGTACTTGGGTTTGGGTTAAATTAGTCGGTAAAAATTAGTCGGTGAATAAATGCCAGAGGAGGGCTGATTTCTCTCGATAAAAAAAAATAAAAAAAAAAAAGAAAACTAAGCGCGTTCACGGTGGTACGATAAAAATCGTTGCAAGGTTTTCTAAAATGCGTTTCAAGGTTTCGTTTAAATAATTACGATCATATTCTCAAAATTATCCGAGACGATTAAAAAATTTTTTTTTTTTTTAATTTAAATTTATTACTTTGAATTATTATTTTTTAATTCTCGTTACTTCGTTTTCTCCGTTTGTTTCTTTATTCTGAAGCAGTAGAGTGGTAAAAAAAATTGTTTAATTAATTTTTAAATTAAAAAAAAAAAACAGATTGTTGATCATGAATCTTTTCCCGGCATGCATTTATTTTTTTTCCATCAAAGTACTATCACATACAAAAAAAACAGACAATTTTTCGTCACATCTTTTTTGAGCATAATTTTGATGTTTCGCAAAAATTGGATAAAAAAAAAAAAATCGAAAAAAAAAAAAAAGAAAACAATCGAGATTGGTTTTTCTAAACTTTGGGTCTATTTGTAATGTGTGTTTTTATAGATTATGATTACGACTATTACGGTTATGGGGATTATCGAGGTGGCTACAGTGATCCATATTACGATGACTATTATCGATACGAAGATTACTATTTCGATTATGCGCCGCCTCCGCCACCTGCCAGAGGGAGAGGCAGGCAGCCTCAACCGGTGGGTCGCATTTTTCATGGTTTTTCAAGTCTCGTATTGTAATTTATTTATTTTTTTTTTTCAAAAAAAAAAAAAAACAAAAATTCTCACTTTCTCTTTTTACATATAATTATTCTCGTAAAAAAATGCGTGTGATTTTCGAAATTGACGGTAGTTTGATTGTGGCACAGTGTTCGCGGAATCCCAAAAACAAAAAAAACCAAAAAAAAAAAATACACCATTTATTTTGACCCCATACAATATTGCAATAATAATAATTATTCGTCACATGTACGTACATCCATACATCGTTACATATATATAAAAAATCCGATCAACCTACCCTCTGCCCTTTTCCTCGCACTTGAGCCTCTTGTTGGCGTTGTTTAACAACAACAACAATAATAATAACAAATACACATATTACGAACCACAAAACTGTCTAACACATTGCCTAATCGATTTGTGCTCGCTTCGCATAATCCGCACTAATTCATCGCAAGGGATTGTGACTTTTTTTTTTGTCTTTTATTTATTTTTTCTTGTAAATCATTTTTTTTCCTCTAAAATTCTAACAATTGCGAAAAACTTTCTAAAATTTAACGCACAAAAATGCATTAAGCACGGCACAATTGTATTAAAAAAATTTCTCACCCACGTGACTTTCGCGCCATCTGCACAATTTTATCGTAAACTTTGTATAAAATATTATCGCAGTTTACATAAAATTTTCTTGCATTAACGTCAAACGTTCACATTTAAATTTCGGCCATTTTGAAATTAATGACAATTTTTTTATTTGATTTTTTTTTTTTTTCAAGTTTGATGAATTTTATAAATCTGGCAAAAATGTTGTTCGCTCCAGAGACCATTTTTGTTCATGATCGAGAATTTTGAGGCAATACAAAAATCGTTTTTCTTTTTTAACTTTTCTCGATCACGTAGCAGAATAGGGGTTGTGAGGCAGATCCAAAAAGGGGTGGGTCGAGCAAGAGGGATGAAAAAATAGAGTTACTGGAGCGTAGAACTGTGCAATTGAAATCGTTCAGGTCAAAGTTGAACGCCGAGCAGCCTTCATAGGTGGTGGAAAAAAAAAAAAAAAAAACAAGAAACATTTCACATTAAACTTTAAGAGGATAAATATTATTGACAATATTCACTTGACCCATCGACTAATGCCAATGGAACACTAACATCGTGTTTGCACAATTTCCCTGGTGTAAAAATCCTCGAACACGTTGCCACACTCAAATTGCTTTCGCGATCATATCTGAGCCATGGTAGACCCATTCGTAATTTTTTAATATATTAATAAACGTACAAGTAGCAAGAAAAAAATATATAAAAAAAATATCAGCAGCCAAAGTGAAGCCGGGAAAAGCAAATTAAATGTCTCAAGAGTGACGAAAAAAGTCAGTAACAACGAGAAAGCCAGACAAAGATGGCAATAGAGGGGAAAAAAAAAACACGAAGAAGAAACGGAAGATTTTTTTTTTTTCAATCAACATCGCTGTAAATCTTTTGGGGTCGAAGCTGGACCTCGTCTTCGTAAGAAAAAAAAAAAAAAAAACGCAGAGAAAAAAAGACAAAGTGAAAACGGGAAAATCGCGATAACAAGGCTAATTTTTCAGTGTTGCAGATCCTTCCCATGCACAAAAATATAACCCAAATATCCCAAACTTCCCCGTAGGATCAAAAAAAAAAAAAAAAACAAAAACAAAAAAAACGTAGAGAAAAAAAGACAAAGTGAAAACGGGAAAATCGCGATAACAAGGCTAATTTTTCAGTGTTGCAGATCCTTCCCATGCACAAAATTATAACCCAATATCCCAAACTTCCCCGTAGGCTCAAAAAAAAAAAAAAAAAAAAAAAAAAACAAAAAAAACGTAGAGAAAAAAAGACAAAGTGAAAACGGGAAAATCGCGATAACAAGGCTAATTTTTCAGTGTTGCAGATCCTTCCCATGCACAAAATTATAACCCAAATATCCCAAACTTCCCCGTAGGCTCAAAAAAAAAAAAAAAAAAAAAAAAAAAAAAAAAAAAAAAAACAAAAAAAACGTAGAGAAAAAAAGACAAAGTGAAAACGGGAAAATCGCGATAACAAGGCTAATTTTTCAGTGTTGCAGATCCTTCCCATGCACAAAATTATAACCCAAATATCCCAAACTTCCCCGTAGGCTCAAAAAAAAAAAAAAAAAAAAAAAAAACAAAAAAAACGTAGAGAAAAAAAGACAAAGTGAAAACGGGAAAATCGCGATAACAAGGCTAATTTTTCAGTGTTGCAGATCCTTCCCATGCACAAAATTATAACCCAAATATCCCAAACTTCCCCGTAGGCTCAAAAAAAAAAAAAAAAAAAAAAAAAAAAAAAAAAAAAAAAAAAAAAAAAAAAAAAAAAAAAACGTAGAGAAAAAAAGACAAAGTGAAAACGGGAAAATCGCGATAACAAGGCTAATTTTTCAGTGTTGCAGATCCTTCCCATGCACAAAATTATAACCCAAATATCCCAAACTTCCCCGTAGGCTCAAAAAAAAAAAAAAAAAAAAAAAACAAAAAAAAAAAAAAAAAAAACAAAAAAAACGTAGAGAAAAAAAGACAAAGTGAAAACGGGAAAATCGCGATAACAAGGCTAATTTTTCAGTGTTGCAGATCCTTCCCATGCACAAAATTATAACCCAAATATCCCAAACTTCCCCGTAGGCTCAAAAAAAAAAAAAAAAAAAAAAAAAAAAAAAAAAAAAAAAACGTAGAGAAAAAAAGACAAAGTGAAAACGGGAAAATCGCGATAACAAGGCTAATTTTTCAGTGTTGCAGATCCTTCCCATGCACAAAATTATAACCCAATATCCCAAACTTCCGCGTAGGCTCAAAAAAAAAAAACAAAAAAGGGTAATTAGCTGTAAATTAAAATTGTTTTGTCTGGTAATTTTATTACAGGGTTCACAATAGGCCCTTAGGACGAAAAGTAATTTTTTGTAATGTATAAATGGAAAAGTTAAAATTTATGGATAATATTTGGGATTGAGCGACGATGCGTCTCGTGGCTCGGATATGATACACGTAGATGATATTTTTTGTTATGTCAAGTTGCAGGCTTTGTTGAAATATGAAATAGGAGCAGCGAGCAGTCTGCCAGTACATCGTTCTGCCACTCCCATCAATATTTTGTTATTGTCGTTGTTGTTGCTCTTTTGTCTTTAGCTTTTTTTTTTCACTATAAATCACGTCAAGCTTTTTCTCCATCCTAAAATACTCTCTGGTCATTTTTAACAACTTTTTCATGGCACAAATATTCTTTGTTCACGACTTTTAGTCATTTTTGGTAGTTGTACAAAAAATTTCCGCAAGGTGGCGCTGATGAAAAGACTTGTTGAAAATTTTAATTGTCGACGCGATCCTAGCGGTGAAAATTTGAACTTGCCAAGATTGCGTCACAAACTGTTTTTACTAGTCCTAACGGTAAAAGTTTGAATTATCCAAGATGGCGTCGTAAAACGTAAATAAGAGGTTATGTTGATAGCGAAGTTATTACTTCCCGTGATATTTACCGTTTAAATTTACCCGAGAATTTTTAAATATTGCCGCAAATGCCCATGGATTCTATGAAAGAAAATTTTGATAATAAAATCCATCCGATTCACGTAACTTTGTTTATCAACAAGCGCCCCCTATCGTCTCAAAAACGTTCCAATACGTCTAAAAAAAATAGTACAAATATTTGTTCACAGAGGGCCAATTAATTAATAACGGAGAAAAAGTTTAACGTTATGAAAATTGTACAGCTTTCACGGAACTGCCAAAGGATGGATTTCCTCGCTCAGATGACGACATATATAACAATTTTTTCTTGCAGAATCCCCGCGGAGGATCTTTTTTTTTTTTTTAACATTTAAGTTTGAAATTTTTTCTCGTGTGTTTATAGATATATAATTATTTCGTTGTTGAGTTTGCGTAGATGACTAAAAGATGATCAATGGATATATAAATAGGGAGAGAAAGAAAAATAGACAGAAAGAGAGAATGAAAGAATGCGAAGAAATGATAAAAAAGTGAAACTGAGTAGTAATGTTTTTCGCTTCGAAAGAAAAGGGAATTTTTACGTAAATTTTATAGGTTTTTTTTAATGAATTTGAAAAGAAAAATACAAACTGCACACGTGCTGCGCTTATTTGAGCTGCTTCGCTTTAGCCGCAAAAAAAAAAAAAAAAAAAAAAAAAAAAAAACAGAAAAACAATCAACGGCACCATCTTTAAAACAACAACAATAACAACAAAACCCAATCCCGCTTTATAACGCTTTAGTTGCAATGAAAATATGCAACTGCTTACGCCGCCAGCCGCTTACATAATGCTTCGATTGACTTTTGTTCTAGCTGCCAGTGCATTAGGTTGTGTTGCTTAAGTTCCTTCCGTCCACCAATAGAGTTCGCTTTTCACTATTCACTACATTGCTGGATAAACCTTCGCTAACTCCCGCCGCTGTATGCAAACATTTATCGCTGGTTAGTAAGAATTTGTCCTTCTAGGTGAAGTCTAAACGCTTAAAAAAAAAAAAAAAAAAAAAGAAGAGAAAAAAAATAATTCATCCATTTACTCCCAGCGTGTCACCGCCGTCTGTTTTTTTTTAATTCTCACCATATAATTAATTGAATAATAATGATAATTCGGCTGGTTTTTGCCGATGAAAAAATAAACCAGCTCAATAATATATACGACAAATTCCTCTCCCCCTCACCACAACCAAAGAGATTCACTTTGCAAACCCCCAAAAAAAAACTTTTATGTAATTTCCTAGTTCACACACACACTTACATATACAGATATCACTAGCGTCTCATCATTATATTTATCGTCTCGATGTGTTTTTTGTTCGCAATAATTACTATTTTATCACAAAACTGCTACAATTTTACCGCCATGAAAATTAAATTGTATCGTTGAATATTAAGTCGAAAGTATCATCGATTATTGGGCAATAAGAAAATTCTTAAATGCATTTTTAGAATCCTTTAAAAAAAAAAAAACTAAATAATGATAATTTTTTTTAATTGAAAAAAAGATAAAAAAAAATGGATCAAGAATCTGGCAACTTTAGTCGAAAATAATTTTTTTATCAAAATATTCGTTATTGATTTCGGCTCAGTGTGTAAAATGAGCAATTTTATAAATAAATTATATCAATTTTCGGAATTAAAATGAAATGATGAAAAATAAATTTCTGATCCATTCACACGGGCACATGGAAAATATTTGAGAATATTCTTGTCACTCTATAAAAATGAGCATATAAAAAATAATATTATTATTATAGCGTCCAAGTCATTATTGGAAAAGTTTTTTATTCTTATTTTTCCCCCCGTTGATATTTCATTAAATATTCGATCAACAATCGATTCTCGATAATTATTCAATCGAGATTTTGCATTTTTCATATTTATATGAGAAGAACGAAAAATATTTCGCAATGATAATTGGTAAATTTTGTTGCTAGCGGAAGATTAATAATAATATTGAACGAGACTCGATTGTTAATGAATAAAAATTTACAAAGCGAGCGAATTTTTTAATATGAAAATTTTAACGATCAAATCGTTTCGTTAAATCTTCGCTTTGTAAAATTTGGCGTTGATGAAAAGACGGGAAAAAAAAAAAACAAAAAAAAATTGTTGAATTAAGAAGAAGAATTTTGGGGGATGAGAAATAATATTGAAGATTTTATTAATGAACGATAGGATTTGTCGTAAGGTAAAGAGAGATGGGGTAACGTTTGGGTGTGTGTTGTCTGGTTAGGCTGGTCGTGGCCGTGGAGCAGCGGCCCGTGGCCGAGTAGTCGGTGGCCCCAAGGCCTCTGGGGTAGTCAGGGGGGGTCGCCTGGCACCATCATCAGGGTTCCAAGAACGTGGAGCGCGTGCGGGCGCCCGTGGACGGGTCCGCGCCAAGGGAAGTTTTTCAGGTGAGGATGGTCTGTATCTCCACAACGATTTTTATATTTTTCATTATTATTACGATCATATGGATATATATATATATATATATATTTATTACTGTTTAAGCATTTTTTTTCTCATTAAATCATTATTATTATTCATAAATTGAAAAAATCCATCTGGGAATTTTCCACCTGAAATTCAGTTGGGTCAATCTTAATTCAATTATTAAGCGAGAATTTTTTTTTTTCTCAATTTTACGAGTCTCCAATGGGCTTTCTGAACTTCCTTCCTGTCGTATAATTTTCCTGAATGAATTTGTTGATTTGTCACTTGAGTGCCACAAATATCACTCAAGAACTTATCTCTCGTTTCGTGAATTCCGAACGATTTTTTTTTTCTATTTGGATTTCAAGTTTTCTCGACTCCATTTGTAAAATTTCTCAGCTGATCTGTAAGATTTTCATCTCATTGAATTTACCTTACACTTCGTAGATTTTTTTTTTTTTTTACTGGATTTTAAAATTCCGACTCTGAGTGTCATATGAGTGTTACCAAAATTTTTATATCTTTTTCCATGAGTTCCTATTTGATTCTTAAATGGCAAATAATTTTCCATTTCGATTCTACGATATCACTTGAGATCCAAATTAGAAAAAAATTTCTCATTCAATAAATTCCTACATAAATTTCCCAGTAGGGAATAATTTTCCATCAGGATTTTACGAGTTTTTCTAAATTCTTAGTTTTCCCACCTGGATTTTTTTTTATCATTAGGAAATCATCGTAGGTTCGAATCTCAATGACGTAGAGATTTAAAAAAATAAAAACAATAATAAAACTTCTCGCCCTTTGCTTTGTAATGACATTTAGTTGAATATATATACATATATATACACACACACATGTATATATATATATCATATGAGCCGAGCAGCTTTTGTCATTTTACTAACTGGGCTGCTAGAACTTGTGCTCCTCTCTTGTCTCTCCTCCCTTATTCCTTTTTCTATTATTACAGCAATAAAAACTGCCACTCAACGACACACGAATCACGACACTGCGTTTGCTTTGACGCTCAGTTCCTAACCCGCCGGCTCTCTCTTTCTCTCTCTCTCTCTCTCTTTCTCTTTCTCTCCCACTCACTCTCTGTCGCTCTGTCTAAGCTCCCACACACATCAGGGTTTCTGTTAAAAAAAAAAACAAAAAATTTTAATTAAAGAAACAAAGTGGTGGTTGGAAATACCTTTTTCTATCACTACAATCGAAGAGGATAAATCAATTTAGTAACTCGAAGCGAAAAATTCATTTATCGAGATTAAAGGATCGACAAAGATTGCTAGAAAATGAAATTTGGAAAAATGTCGAAGGAAGACAATGCCGAATTTTTAGCTGCTTTAGAAAAATTCTAGAGGAAAAAAAATCATTAACTGAATGATTTGTATAAAAGAACGATTTTTCGTACTCGTTTAATGTTATTTATTTTTTTTTTATGTAACTTCGGATTTGCTATCGGCTAGATTTTTTTATTTACGAACGTAAAATTTTTATCACATTAACCGAACGACCGAATTAATTTGAGAACAATATTCTGTTGTATATTGTTACAAAATATATTTTGACTTTGCAGGAATGGCTACCTCGTCTCCCGTTTTCCCGTGACAATAATCCATCACCCATCAGCATCCCGAGCAAAGTCTAGTAGTACAGTAGATATTTGTCCATTAAACACGTCATTGTTTTAAAAGAAAAGAAACAAAACAAAAATAAAGAAAAAAGAAAAAAATAATCCATCAAAATCTACAAGATGGATGATGGAATGACAAGGAAGAAAAGAAAATTAAGTACTTTGGTGTATTTAAAAAAAAACAGCAAAATTTCTTTCACAGTTGATCAACCCTTGGCACTCGAAATCTCATTTTTTATATTCACGGTTGAATTTATAGAAGAAAAAGAAGCTTTCAATCATTTATCCATTTTGCCAATAAACAATAAAATCTCGTTAAAAAAAAAAATCGAATCAGCTTTCATCCCTTAAAAAGTTTCTCACTCTACGAATCACCGAAAATTTAACAAAGTTCGATTATTCGAGTGCAAAGGGTCAACTGGATAAGGTTATAAAAGTCTATGAGTGCCAAAATGACGTAATTTGACTTCCACATGTTTGTATGAAAAATGAAATCCGTAGCTACGATAAAAAAAAAAAAAAAATAGAAAAGAATCTCGTAACTTACAATTTAGTAAGTTTGCAAAAAAAAAAAAGACAAATAATATTAAGTCTCAAATGTACAAACTGTGATGATTCTAACGTTGATGACCTTTTTTGAAATTTACAGCAGGTAAGCGAAAATTTGACGGGGGTCACCAGAACCAGGGGGAATCTAAGCGTCGCTTCCAGAGCAGCTGGGGAAACCAACCCCTCGCCCAACAGCCATTGGGCAATGCGTACGGATTGGCTAGTGTGAACGGTGGCGGCGGTGGCAGTGGTGGTGGAATTGGCGGTGGTGGTGGTGGTGGAGGAGGAGGAACAACATTTGGCGATAGATCAACAATTTGTGGTGGCGCTACGACGGGATCAACATCGGCAGGTGACGAGCACGAATGGTATCAAGATTCTTATCACTCATGGAGCTAACTTTTTCATCTCTCTCTGCCCCATCAGATTAAAAAAACAAGCAGCAAAAACAATTATACATGAAATAATTTCAAACTCTGACCATTGCTCGGATCAATAGTTCGAGCAGCGTGACTGAAACAAAACGAACAAAAAAAAAAAAAAACGTCCCTAAGCATTGCGAGTTGCATCAAAAGGGGGCGGTTGAAAAAATCATTTGAAATAAACAAAAAATACGACAAAAAGAAACCATTGCGAGAGAGAAAGAAAGACACGGAGCCGGTGTTGTTAACGCGCGAATCGCTCCTACCATTTTGGCCAAAAAAAAAACAAAAAAAAAAAAAAAAAAAAAAGAAGAAGAAGAAGAAAAAGAAACAAAAATTAGAAAAAGAAACAAAAATGGAAAGTTCGGTTCAACGGGCGTGCGCGCCCCACCACCATTGCCCGCAGTTGTGATTTAAAAAAATAACAATAATAATATTAATAATAATAATAATAATTGTACAGTGAGATGTGCCACATTTTGGACCGTTCGACTGCTACGTATTTTACATCTGGAGTGAGAACACACACCTACCCCGTACTATTATTATATTAATTATAATAAAATATATATATATATATATATGTATATATATATATATATATATACGTATTTCTCTATATATATTGTTATATACGTATATTCTCATATATATATATATGTATACATGTATATATATATATACGTATATATATATATATATATAGTAAGTACCACTACTGCATTGTCACATTGTTTACTGCCATGTGAACGACGAGAATGAATGAACATGTTTCAACGGATAGAGAATAGAAATTTACTATACGAAATGACGATAATCGAGGCGCAAGGAGGGAACGGATGAAAAAGATTTGGGATGAATAATCGATAAAAAAAAAAAAAAAAAAATGAAAAAAAAAAACAGGAAGAATAAGACTCAAGATATCGAAGAGAGAGTGAGAGAGAGAGAGAGGGAGGGAGGGAGTGACGTAGTGAGATTATTGCGCAACTTTTACTTTTGTTTTGTTTTTTCTTTTTTGTTCATTGGGGGGGGGAAAAATGTGATGAAGTAAACGCGTATGTTGTTTAAGTTTTATTCTTTTTTTTATTTTTTGAATGCGCGATTAATGATATAATAATAATAATAATAATAATAATAATAATAATACTAGAACGTGGTTGATAGAGGGCGCTGTTGCGATTGAATCGCTGTTTTATGAAAATTTTCGCGAAGAATTTTCCACGAGCCTCGAAGAAATGAATTTGAGTAGTGGAAATAAATAAAAAAAAAAAAACAAAAAAAAAACAAAAGTAAATGATGAAAGAAGATTAAAGGGCTAAATGATAAATAAGCGGAGTGGATGTATGTGTTAGTGTGTGCGTGTGTATGTGTGTGTGTGTGGGAGAGAGAGAGGGAGAGATTGAGCTAGGAAGGAATATGGAGTTTATCCTCTATGTGTTGTGTGTGTGTGAGAGAGAGAGAGAAAGAGAGAGAGAGAGAAAGAGAGAGAGAGAGAGTAATAGTGATGAAAGCGCGCCAAGCGCCAAGCGCTAGACCTCCTATTGTTGGTCTATAATGTGTACAGTCAGTAAAAACTATTATTATTATTAAGGGTCAGGCAAGCTGTTTTTTGCGGTAAGCAGATAGTAAGAGAGAGGAATAGAGAAAGAAAGAAAGATAAGGAAAAAAGGAAAAAGACGAGATACGCCCATTGATTTTGAACGACGTAATGAAAATTTTTGCGCGAAAGGGCATTTTGTTTTTGTTTTTTTTTCCCCAAGGTGTTCGTTTCATTGTGCTTACGATACGAGACAAAGAATAACTTTGATTCGATAATCGCGATATAAATTTGTTGCTCGGAAAGAACGAGTAAGAGAGAGAGAGAGAGAGAGAGAGAGAGAGAGGAGGAAAAAAAAATGACTAAAAGTTCATCAACTTGTACAGTTCAAATCCTTCGACGATGATATGAGGATATCGCGAAAGATGACTCGTCCAAATTATTCTGTATTTATTTGATAGTGCATTTTTTTACAAAATGCAAATTCCGAAATTGAGGAAAAAAAAAAACGTTTGGGGGGGAAAAAAATGAAGAAGAGAAGAGGGTAGAAGTGAAAGAGACGATTGTTTAATTTGAGAAAGAGAAAGAGAAAGAGAGAGAGAGGGATGAAAAAAAAACAAGATTCTGGTTAAAATTAATTTTTGATGACACGCAGAGCACACATATGCGCACTCTCGAATCATATGATGTACTTGAGAGCGAGCAAAAAAAAAAAATATCGATATCCTCGAAAATTACTGATCATCGGATTGATAATGATAGTTGCAGATTGAAAAAAAAAAAAGCAAAAAAAAAATAGAATTTGTATACAAAAAAAAGAAGAAGATAATGGATGCAAAACACACACAAGCACACACACACACACACACACACAAACACACACACACACACACTGAGTGTTGACTCGTTGTTATTGTTAGCCTGTTAGTTAATTAGTAAGAAGTTGCAAATGCGGGCTGTAAAGTTGGTCCCTGTCCCCTGGAGCCCACAGACAACCCCCCCTGTTCTGGTGATTATTCGAACGAGAGAGAGAGAGAGAGAGAGAGAGCGAGAGAAACAAAGAAACAAAAAAAAAATTGATGAATGAAACAAACAAAAGGAAAAAATAAAATCATCAAGCACAGACTAATTAATATCGGAAAATGAAACAAATAAGAAAATGAGGAGAGAAATAAAAATATCTCACATACGAAACGAGTATGAATTACAGAGAAAAACACGCGCGCCCAGCCCCTGATAAATTATGATTGACCCGAGAGAAAGAAAAAAAAGCCACGAAAACGTTAAATGAACAGAGAAAACAACAAAAGAAAAAGAATTGAACCGATACGAAGCTCACAAAGTTCAAGTAACACACAAGCTGACAATCGAAAATACTTTTTTTTTCTTTTTTTATAATTTTTTATTCTTAATTATACATTAATCAATTGAGTGTCGTTAAATGTCGCGGTTCTTCTCCCCATCAGTGTACGCCCTGCATCGTCGAATATTAGTGGAGAAAAGTAAAAAAAAAGTAAGAAAAAACAAAAATGAAATCGCGCTCGTCACTGTACTGTAAAGAAAGAGAACTATGAGAAAGATGGATGATGATGATGGTGAAAAAAAGGAAAAAAAAAATCATAATAATAATCCAGATACGAAACTAATAAGCCATTTTATTGGCTTGGAATAAACGTAAACGTAAACAAAAAACGATGAAAAAACAAAAAAAAAAAAAACAAATATCTTTGATAAAACAAAATAATCGAATTCATGGATAACGACAAAATGATAATAAGGCTTTTTGCATCTCAATGAGAAAACACGAAACAAAGATTTGAGGGCTTTGATATTGAAACAACTCCCAATCCACCCCCCTGGACAGCAACACCACGCTATTATTGAGTTATGTTAGATGCGAGTGAAGAAAAGATCGAGAAAGAGAGAGAGAGAGAGAGAGAGTGAAACGATTTAGAAATGAGAAAAAGGAAAATCAGCCGAGACAAAGTCTCGTGAGAAATGTCTAGAGAGAGAGAGAGAGAAGAATGTTGATAGAAACATCAAAAATAGGAGCGATGGCTCGCAAACCCTCTTATTTATGAGCATTTTGTTACTTTTTATTCATGTTTTACTTAAGTCTAATTTTTTTTTTTTTTTACTTCTCGTTATTATTGTATTGATAGTGAGGAGGAGTAGATTGCATCTAGTAGTAATGATTGACCCCGCCCAACCCCGTCTCCAACCACCCCAATTCCCCATTAATACAATCTTAATCTATTGCCATTAATTTCCTAAAATCCCTTGAAAAAAAAATTCTAAAAAAATGAAAAAAACAAACAAAACAACAAAAAAACAAAAAAAAAAACCAAACCACCCTAAAATCCCGCCTTAGCCTTATCTCAAATAATGATTGTACAAGATCTGTATTGGAAAAAAAAAATCTTACTTTCATCAGTAGCCGTATTCTATTATCCACGCCACTCCCCCCCCCCCCCCCCCCCCCAAGCCCCAAAAACCTCGACCTTTCCATACAAGAACAAGAAAAAAAAAATTAAAAAAAAACAACAACAACACCATACAACTCAATTCAACCTATACCCCTATTTACGTACTGACCTATTTATAAAAAGCATAATATCGAGGATATGAATAATATTAATATTAACAATATGATAAGAATGCTATTGCTAATCATACTGAGTGGGTTTTTTTTTTTTTTTTTGTTTTTTTTTTTTTTTTTTTTCTTATGTTCATTGTGACATGATAATATTTCCGTATTGAAAAATTGTGAAAAACAAAAGTTGAGAGGAACAAAAAAGTAATAAAAAAAAAAAAAACGAAACGAAACGAATGGAAAGAAAAATCCAAACGCGAGAAAAAAAAAAAAAACGATACACACACACGCACATTATAACATCTCTGTCGATAAAAAAAAAAAAAAAAATTATTAACCATAAAAAATGATTACAACAATTGAAAGGAATAAATAAATAAAAAAAATATCAATGATTACGGAGTCAAAGAGCAAAAATGCAGATAGATATGAACTGGATTGTGAGTAAGAGAGAAAGAGAGAGCTAGAGAGAGAGAGAGAGAGAGAGAGAGAGGAAAGAAAAATGAGGTGGAAATGTAAAATGTTTAGAATTTGGCTTGCGGGGACAAGGAAGTAGCAAAGGCGGAGGCAGTTCACGGTGACGAGACTTTAGACTGATCTAGGTACTATAGCGTTACGATTATTTTCACCATGCCCCGATAAAAGGGCGCCCCAAAAAAAAGTATCACTTGCTACTCTGGCACCTGCGCACATATGCGCCCCCCTGCCCTTCTTCCTTCACCCCATCAACTAATTTTTCTCTGATGCATCAAATGGTCAAAAAAAAAAAAAAAAACCCCCCAAAAAAAAAGTCTCATTTTTGTACACGTGATGGAAAAAAAAAGAAAAAAATTGCTCAGAATTCAAAATTAACACTTTCAATGGAAGAAAAAAAAAAGTAAAAAAAAAAAATCCCTTTTTTGTACGATTTATACACGAGGTGGCCACTGGGGCAACTGGGGTGCCTGTGGGGAGGGGGTTGAAAAGGTCCCATTTAGGATAATGCACCACTGTGGCTGGCGATGCTTTAGCTGCGCGCCCTTTTACCTGGCCAATGCCCTTAATTTGCGGCGCACATCCTTGCGGGGGATATAAAAAATAATAATAATAATAATAATAATAATTAAAAAAAAAAAGAAAAGAAAGAAAAGAATAAAATAAAAGACTAGCATTTTTCCATTGACCCGTTTCACGCGGATGTTGTGTGATTTTTGGGCCTGCATGTAATTCATGTTAATTGCGGCCCAAAGACGTGTTTTTTTTATATATAAATATATATATATGTATATATATATATATATATATATATATATATATATATATATTATATTCCTGCGAATATGCATTTTGTGACGTGATGTTATTTAGCAGTAATCATTGGAGAAGGCACGATACGATGATAATGATGATGATGATGATGATGATGATGAATGACTTTGAGCATACTTATGTTATAACGATTTATTCTCAGCGTCACGCTCCGCGATCGTTAAAGAAACAAAAGAAAAGAAAAATGAAGAATTATTACATTTAAATTATCACATTATTACGAATTGTATTTACAAATTTATCTATTCAGCTATATCGATTGCTTTGCTTCTTTATTTTCTTTTTTTTTTTTTTTTTATTTCTTTTAAATAATTTTCCCGTAATGTTTTTTTTTTTTTTTTTTATTAAAGTTGTCCCCCTAATTTTAGTGTGACGTAGTTAAAAATAATTATTAATACGATGATGATTTTGAAAACAATGTTAACCAAAAAAAAAAATGATAATAAAAAATAAAAAATAAAGAAAAAGGTTCCTTTTTTTTTCGGGCTAGGAGCTTCAGTTCAAGTGTCAAAGATTTTGTGTATGACCAGATGTATTCTACATGTCTCAATAAACAGTTGTATGTGAATTACCTTTCTCAATAATTCGTTCGAGCTATTTTATTGTTCGAATATATTCGTCGCGTCCTATCCTACTCGGCCATTTTTGTTTTTTTTTTTTCGAGTATTGTGTTAAAAAATGTTAGAATGTTGGGGGATTTTGATAATTGTAAAAAATCGAAATTCCCTAAAAGACAATATTTATTTTGATAAAATTTCACACATGCTTTAATTTTAATAATTCATTTTTATTATAAATTCATATATTGAATTACAAAATTTTTCGAAATTATTGCCAGAGACTCCTATACAAATATTATTAATTATTTTATATAACTTTGTGTAGAAATTACAAGTTTTATAAAAATATAAGAATTTTTTTCGAAATCTGTAAAGATGGAATGGAAAAATAATTTTTTCATCCTATTTTTTTTTGCCATTTGGTACGTAATGATGAATTTTCGATCGTATCATCATCTTTGTATTTTTATAGCTATCACTGTTGATTGCGAGATTTCCACCGATGCAGTTACTGCAACAAAATCACTGAGAATTTTAATAACAAGTTTGATCCAATAATTATATTAATTTCATGCAACATAAATATTTGTATTATTATTTCGATGTGTTAAGACTAATTATTATTGTTTGAAAAAATTGTACCAATTTCTCATTTAAAAATGGGACTAATTTTTATTTAAAAATGGGACTAATTTTTATTTAAAAATGGGACTAATTTTTATTTAAAAATGGGACTAATTTCTCATTTTAAAATGGGACTAATTTTTATTTAAAAAAAATAGTACTAACTCAGGATACCACCATATACCACCAAAATTTCTTTGGCATGGGTAATTAGGGTGACCATAATCGCTTCTCACATTCTGACTGGACAAATCTGACGAATAATCAGAATTTGAAATATTCGTATAGTTTCCCGTGTAGCCGTTAATTTGTAGTCTGTAATTCTCCTTACTCGATGTCATCCTGTGCGTGCAAAAGTATTTTTTTTTTTTTTTTTCCAAACGATATTACGATTTTTTTTTAATAATTCGTTTAATTAATCAGAAAATTGAGAAGACTAACGCGAATTCAGCATACTGAGCCCAAAATTTATGTCCCAGAGAATCTTCGAGTTCAATTCTCAACTCGTACGGGCCAAAGAGAGTCGTCAATCTTGATGGAATTTTTTTTTTTCAAATTATTGACGTTTTTTTTTTATTTATTTGAAATTTTTATGTCTTATCAAATATAATTATGGATATTCGTCGATTAGTCAGAAAGTCTTGGTCGTTTTTTTTTTTTTTTTTCGCCAATGCACTATTAAACAATTGCTAAGTTTAATATTCTTTATATGCATTTGAGTTTCGACAAAAATTGAACAAAAATGATAAAGATTTTCTGGACGAACCAATATTTCCTTGTCAAAGTTTAACTGGAAATTTATTTATAAATAAAATGATGTAATTAATTTATCTTCAGTGCCATGATTGTTTTGAATTTTCGTTTTTAGTTCATGAATAATTAAAAAAAATAATAATAATTAGGCTCTAAAGCGACATCTTCTCTGTGACTAAAAAAATGTACAATTCTGACGAAAAATCGACCTTGATAGAATTTTAAAAAAATTTGTCGATCCAGAATGTCGATACCTGTGAATCCACTCATTGCCCAACCAAAATTCTCTGCTGAGATCGCCAAAACCTTTTGCATAATCGTCCCAGGATCTTGTAAAGTTGACTCGCTGACCATAATTTTCGCCCTTTCTTTGTATGACTGTCCAGCCACCGCCATACGACTGATCGCAATATATTTCAAAAATATTCCAAATCCAATGATTTCCGGTTGGAAATTTTGTGGAAAAATGATAAATACCGGAAGTTAAATTGCTGCCTATAAGACTCTCGCAATTTGGCTCGGTAAAATTGAAACGATCTTTTCGAATAATATTTTCATCGTTATCGTCGCCCTTGACCGTTGACCCGATTAATCTTATCATAGCTCTGTCGATTTTTTTATTAATCGCAGTCAGCTGTTTCAGTATTTCCCTCAGATAAAAATCTGATGTGGAATTAATTTTTGGCTCGTAATAAGGGCTGACAGCCTCGCCGTGCCAATTTTCATGGCTATTTGATATCAATTCCGAATTTGAAAATCTTTCAAATGGACTCGTACTGTTTCCAAATGTATAAGGCAAAAGTGCCATGAGTATCCACGTCTTTTGGAAAAATAGACAATGTAATAAATAGGAGATCAACAACGATTACATAATAATAATTGATAGATTTTTTTACTAATGGGAAAACTTTCCTAGATATAAATTGTGTTATTTTGTTTGGATAATTTTTGCTTATTTTTTAAGATCACATTTTATACAGAATGCTTAATTATGGAAAATTATTGGAAAACTTTAACTCACTCTAAATTCTTTGAGCATCTTCATCGGTAATTTTTTTTTATTATGTTAAAAAATCGTTATATTGAAAAAATGATTTAATTTTATTATAAATTGAATAGTTACAAAATTGCTTGTTATGAAAAATCGTTTCGCGGACTAGATGAAACTCGACAATCGACTGCGATTGGAATAGTGTTGAGTTTAGACTTTGAATACTGCGGGAAGTGAACATTGTACCGTGTATAGAAGAAATTCGCTCTATTCTCTATATTGATTCTGAATATCTAAATTTCTAAATACAGAATTGAATAAACAAACACCGAGCCCCATTTTAGGGTTTCGCATTATTATTAAATATATCATTTCTTATTCGATTTCATCCTAATCAGTCGGAGTTTATAAAAAAACAACATTTAGTGGTGATTGGAAGTTAATTACAACTTTTAGTAGTCAACATTTTTTTTACAAGGTTGAATCACATCTATGTGCTAAAGAATAATTAAAAAGTAATAATGGAACGACTAACTTCACGATAGTTGTCGTGGTCACAACGCATGCTCGGGCGCAGCTCCCACTCTTTTCACTGCCAGTACCATCTAGTGGGGAGGGAGTGTTTTGGGTTTAAATCCCGCGTTCGCTCCCGTGTTATGGGTTTAAATCAAACGCTCGTTCTCGTTGTTTTGGGTTTATATAACGCGGAAAAAGTTGAATTCACCCCCACTACGAAGGTGGCGCCATCTAGCGGCGAGTTCGCGAAGCTGCAAAATCTCGAGGCAAAAATTTAAATTTCCCGCCTCGACGGTGGCGCCATCTAGCGGCGAGTTCGCGAAGCTCAAACCCTTAGAAGCAAAATATTGAATTTCCAACCACCGTCGTGGTGCCATCTAGCGGCGAATTCGCGAAGCTGCAAAATTTCAAGGCAAAAAATTTGCGTTTTGACGGTGGCTCCATCTGTCGGCGAGTTTGTGAAGCAACAGAATTTCAAGGCAAAAATTTGAATTTTTCCGCCACGACGGTGGCGCCATTACCCACCGGTAGCGGTGAGTTCGCGAAGCTACAAAATTTCGAGGCAAAAATTTGAAATTTTCCGCCACGACGGTGGCGCCATTACTCACCGGTAGCGGTGAGTTCGCGAAGCTACAAAATTTCGAAACAAAAATTTGAAATTTTCCGCCACGACGGAGGCGCCATTACTCACCGGTAGCGGTGAGTTCGCGAAGCTACAAAATTTCGAAGCAAAAATTTGAAATTTTCCGCCACGACGGTGGCGCCATTACCCACCGGTAGCGGTGAGTTCGCGAAGCTACAAAATTTCGAAGCAAAAATTTGAAATTTTCCGCCACGACGGTGGCGCCATTACCCACCGGTAGCGGTGAGTTCGCGAAGCTACAAAAATTCGAGGCAAAAATTTGAAATTTTCTGCCACGACGGTGGCGCCATTACCCACCGGTAGCGGTGAGTTCGCGAAGCTACAAAAATTCGAGGCAAAAATTTGAAATTTTCCGCCACGACGGTGGCGCCATTACCCACCGGTAGCGGTGAGTTCGCAAAGCTACAAAAATTCGAGGCAAAAATTTGAAATTTTCCGCTACGACGGTGGCGCCATTACTCACCGGTAGCGGTGAGTTCGCGAAGCTACAAAATTTCGAGGCAAAAATTTGAATTTCCCGACACGATGGTGGCGCCATCTAGTGGCGAGTTTGCGAAGCTCAAACATTTTATGTGAAAAATCACTTCATGACGCCAAATCAACCGGAAGTGACGTCAAAGCAGCCAGAAGTGGTGTCAAAGCAACCGGAAGTGACGTCAAATCAACCGGAAGTGACGTCAGAGCAAACGGAAGAGACGTCAAATCGACCGGAAGTGACGTCAAATCGACCGGAAGTGACGTCAAATCGACCGGAAGTGATGGCAAAGCAACCTGAAGTGATGTCGAATCGACCGGAAGTGACGCCGATTCAACCGGAAGTGACGCCGATTCAACCGGAAGTGACGTCAAGTCGACCGGAAGTGACGTCAACTCAACCGGAAGTGACGTCAAAGCAACCGGAAGGGACGTTAAAGCAACCGGAAGTGACGTCAAATCGACCGGAAGTAACGTCAAAGCAACCAGAAGTGACGTCAAATCGACCGGAAGTAACGTCAAAGCAACCAGAAATGACGCCAAATCGACCGGAAGTGACGGCAAACCAACCGGAAGTGACGTAAAGCAGCCGGAAGTGACATCAAAGTGTCCGGAAGTGACTTCAAAGCAACCGGAAGTGACGTCAAAGCAACCGGAAGTGACGTAAAATCGACTGGGAGTAACGCCAAATCGACCGGAAGTGACGTCAAACCAACCGGAAGTGACGTAAAGCAACCGGAAGTGACGTCAAATCGACCGAAAGTGACGTCAAATCGACCGGAAGTGACGTCAAATCGACCGGAAGTGACGTCAAAGCAACCGGAAGTGATGTAAAATCGACTGGAAGTGACGCCAAATCGACCGGAAGTGACGCTAAATCAACCGGAAGTGACGCTAAATCAACCGGAAGTGACGTCATAGTAACCGGAAGTAACGTTATAGTAACCGGAAGTGACGTCAAATCAACTGGAAGTGACGTGAAATCGACCGGAAGTGACGTCAAATCGACCGGAAGTGATGACAAATCGACCGGAAGTGATGTCAAATCAACCGGAATTCACGTCAAATTGACTGGAAGTGACGTCAAAGCAACCAGAAGTGATGTTGAAGTAACCGGAAGTGACGTCATCGTGACCGGAAGCGAAAGCCGCGAAAATTCTCTCGTCGCTTACTAAAAAATTGTACAGCTCGAACTTTAAGCCTTTTAAAAGCACGTGCGTTTAAAAGCTTATCTATCTCTCGATAGATGGATAGAGAGAAGTACTAAGCAAGAAAGAGATAGCATGTGCTTAGCCGTCACGAGCTTGTTTCATGTCTGCGAAGGCGGCAACCGATTTACAATTTACAGGACCACGCGCAAACGTAGGTTGCCCCCGTCAGTAACACATTTTAACCACGACTACATCGCCTCTTGCAGCTGGTCACATTACTAAACTGGATACCCTTATGTCCGCGAGCCATACATCCTCACAGCGACTACAGTGCCTCTTGTAACTGGGGCGTAAACTAATCTGGTTCCTTCGAATGCGAAGT
Organism: Dyspetes luteomarginatus; assembly: GCA_963669185.1. Lineage (NCBI taxonomy): Eukaryota > Metazoa > Arthropoda > Insecta > Hymenoptera > Ichneumonidae > Dyspetes > Dyspetes luteomarginatus. The sequence continues at coordinate 20,856,251 of OY769910.1, read as the reverse complement.
ATATATATATAGAAGTATATTCGAATTCGAATATACACTTCTATAGGCGTCTGAATTCGTTGCCGATAAGAATCTCTCGCGGTGCTCTGCACAATCGCTGGGTACAATATGGAATTGTTTTATCTCGTGCATCTACACATTTTAATTAGATAATCGATCATCGGCAAACAAGTATTATCTAATTGAGACGGGATGGAATAAAATTAGCTGAGAAAGTAGGACATTTGTCCAGCTGTTAATTTCAGATTATATAAATAAGGGATCGACGCCTGCACTTATCTGTTTTTTTGTATGTTTTCCATTATCAGAGGCCGATTGTAAACTATCATACCTTTTAATTGCACAATCCTTAACTCTACCAAACAATTGTGAATTAATTAAGCTAACATGAAACTAAATTCGATAAACCCAAAAATACTGCGGCTAACTTCAGATGACACATTAAAGTTCTTCTCCAGCTGATAGGAAATGGTTTTTCCGATCTGACGGAAAAACTGAAGACTCCCTGACGATTTAGTTAGATGATTCGTCATCCCCTAACGATTTTGCATTGATTAAGTCTTTGTACAATTTAATCGGTTAAAAGTCAAATTGCGTTCGGCTAACTTCACACTCAAGCTTTGATTTCTTGATTAAAAAAGATCGGTTGATTCCCATACGTTTTAATTAGGCTCCCAATAATTCCCGAACGATTCCCTAACGAGCAGAAAAATAAAAAAGTTAAATAGTTAAAGTGGCCTTTCGACTTTATATTTGTACTTTACGGTCGTCTTTTTAAATCATCTCTACATCGTTTGTGGTTCATGGCTAGATATCCCCCCTTTCGCTCCTCCATTATTCATTCGGCGTTCTAGCGATTACGCTTCTGTTGTGACGAATTAACACGCATCTGTCAATCATGTAATTGCCTTTGGTTAGGGCAGCTACAGAGTAGGACGATTTTTTGTCCGTAAACGAAAAAACAACAAAAAAAAAAACACTACGCTCGTCGAGGGAAAGCAGCAAGTACGTAAAGAAATGTAGAATTTTGCTAATCCTGTCGGGGCGTGAGGGTTGGGACGAACCACAATGAATTTAAATCTCATATTAAAATTGGAACTTTATGACACTGACAACTGACTCGAATTACGTTCTTTCGATAATACAAATAACTAATCGAATATTGGAATATGTCTGTCATAGAGAATAAACATGTGACGACTTCCCCCACTTCTCGATATTCCAAACGATTATTGATGATAAATTAGAAATTTAGAAAAGTTTGATAATTCATTATTGTAAAGATTTTTGTTATCTTTGAACGTTAAAAAAGTATATAGAAAATTTTTATCGCGGAGTATTTTTTTTTCTGTTATATTTAATAGCAGAAATATTGTATCATAAATATTGTATCAATTGGTAATAGACAAAAAAGGATCAGAATTAAACTAAATTGAGTACATAATTTAATCATAAGCACCCGATTGTTTCCGTTTGGTGCGACATTCGTTTCTTGCAAAAATTTTATACATTTGATTTTCAAATTAAAATTGTATGGAATTTTCAGGAATGGCGCCAAGTGTACAACTTGCGATTGTTCAATCGAAATTCACATCTGGAGAAAATGTGATAATTGTATCCTTTGCATTCTTATTTGGCTGCTAAGTTAATTGTACGAGTAATAGAAAAAAAAATCCAATTTTATTCCATATAAGAAAAACAATAAAATGATTAATACCGAGAGAAAAAAATATAGTTGAAGATAAAAAAAAGAATATGCAGAGGGCAAGATTTTAATTTTTTTACTATTACAAAAAAGTATAAAAAATATGAAATAAAATTGATCTGAAACGAGTATGAATCCTTAACGTGGAGCAAGGCAATGGAAGCTTCGTTGATTCAGGGAGCCATAAAATCTACGAGACTCCTAGCTCTTGTAAATAAGGGAACAACAAATGCCCTGGTGGTTTTACTCACATCTAGAAATCCACCTCTAGTTTACAGTGACCTGACCATCGAAAGGGTTATTCCCATAGATCAAGATTTCAAGTGCGACATAGGTTTGTACAGAGAAATAAAAAAAAAAAAATGGCATTTCTTCAATATTCCATTTCAACGCAATAAAATTGTAATGACGATATTTTAGAAACAGCTTCTGAACAGCAGGATGGACTTGACGTTCATCTGAGCGTCTCCTCGAGAAAGCTTCGTCTTGTTTTTGAAATGCGTCCGGGAGTGGGAACTGGTGCTATAGTATCAGAAATATTTCGTGCTATCGAAGGTAATTTTGCCAAAGAATATTTTTATACCAGTTTTATTTTTTATTTTATTTTTTTAGCAACAAATAACCAAATTTTTGTTCTCAAGTTTGTCAATAATTATTTAATTATTGCATGTTGATCTTGATAGAATTGTAAATGTGTTGAAAACATGACGCAAACCCCATCAGACCCAAAAATTGTTTCTTTCATTTAAAATTTTTACAATTTTACTTTTATGATTATTTAAATTTTACTTTAAAAAAAAATTTACTTTTCATACGGCGCTTTGAAAAACGCAGTTTATCAGAAAAACAAGAGCTCATCGACGGATTATCTCTGGATTAAAAAGCTCACGGGAAGTACGCGAAATTTGGATTCGGCTGCTGGCGATGTTTGCGATCCGGTAATTATTACTGCAGGGATAGATTTTTTGATTCTCCATAAATGAGATAAAAATTTAAATGATTAATAATGATAATTTGTATTATTTGATTATTAGCTGGTGGAATTGGAAAGTCCAGAGATGGTCGTTCCGCGTCGAAATATCGCGAGTGGAAAAACTCCGGTTGCGGCGAGAGAATCTGTGGTGCGATATCACATGGCATGCAAAGAAGACGATTATACGTATACGGAAAAATTCAGGTTTTTGTCTCGTTTAAATTACGAAGTAAAATAAATAAATTAAAATAATTATTCGATCGTAATGAATTTTTTTTTCAATTTTTTTGGTTTTTAAACAGAATATTTGTCGGTACATGGAATGTTAATGGACAACCACCAAATGGAATAACCGTCGAAGAATGGCTGAGCAGTGATCAGGAGCCTCCTGATTTATACGCCGTTGGATTTCAGGAATTAGATCTGAGCAAAGAAGCATTTTTATTCAACGATACACCGCGAGAGGAGGAATGGCGGTGAAAAAAAAAGAAAATTTTACCTCAATTTATGAATTGTTAATGAATAATAAATAATAAACTTTGACTTGCTTATTTTTCAGTCAAGTGGTGAAAAAATCGTTGCATCCAAAAGCCGTTTATCATCAAGTGGCGATAGTCAGATTAGTCGGAATGATGCTTATCGTTTTTGCTCAGGAAGCGCATTTGTCCTTCATCAAGACCGTTTCAATCGACACTGTTGGTACGGGTATAATGGGAAAAATGGTACGTCTAGCTAAGCATTAGCAGAAATTTAATTTCGATGGAATAATTTTTCTTTTATAAACATTTTTTTAAAAATATTTTTCTAATCAATAAAAAAATTGTTTTATTTAAAAAATGAGAAAGCTGAGATTGATGATTTTTTTTTGTCTTTTAGGGTAACAAAGGCGGAGTTGCAGTGAGCATGACGGTACACAGTACGTCGATATGTTTTGTTAATGCTCATTTAGCAGCACATTGTGAAGAATATGAGAGGCGAAATCAGGATTATGCTGACATTTGCGCAAGGCTCTCATTCGCCATGCCCCCCAAAAACTTCAAGGACCACGAGTCAGTAGATAATTATTTTTATTTTTTCTAATTTACAGCGTTCATACGTTCCTTGCATCTTTATTTTGCTTTTCGTACGTTCCTTGCATCTTTATTTTGCTTTTCGTACGTTCCTTGCATCTTTATTTTGCTTTTCATACGTTCCTTGCATCTTTATTTTGCTTTTCGTACGTTGATACAATATCTTTTATTTACATTTTTCTCACCAGCTCCTCATTTCGAGTTCAATCTCACACTCTTGCACTTATTATCTTGTCTTCTCGCGCTATGAAACTTCCAATTTTCCAATGTTCTCGAAAAATATAGATGACAATAATATTTTTTTTGCCCCAAAATTAGTCATATCTACTGGCTGGGTGATCTCAACTATCGAATAACCGAGATGGACGCAACAATAGCAAAAAGTCACATAACATTGGAAAATTACGAGCCTGTTCTGGCCCTCGATCAATTATGCCAGCAACGTAATCTTGGACGTGTTTTGCAGGCTTTTCACGAAGCTCCGATAAAATTTAAGCCAACATACAAATATGATCCGGGGACTGATAATTGGGACTCGAGTGAAAAAGGTCGAGCACCAGCATGGTGCGATCGCGTATTATGGAAAGGTGATACGATAGTCTCGATCGCATACAGAAGTCATCCGGTGTTAAAAATATCGGATCACAAGCCCGTAAGCTCGATATTTGATTCGCTCATAAGAGTGATAGACATGACGAAATATCGTAAAATACACGAGGAGGTAATGAAAAAATTGGATAAATTGGAGAATGAATTTTTACCACAAGTGATGGTCGACACAACTGAGATAATATTTGACGTGCTGAAATTTCTCGAGCCAAGCTCAAAAGAGCTCATAATAGCAAATACCGGACAAGTTCCAGTACAATTTGAATTTATTAAAAAATTAGACGACACGAGTTATTGCAAAGATTGGCTTCACATCGAGCCTTACACGGGTTTTATAAAACCTGGGGAAAAATGTGATATCAAACTCGAGGTTTACGTTGATAAGAGATCAGCATGTAAATTAAATTCTGGGGAGGATAAGCTCTACGATATTCTCGTGCTTCATCTTGAGGGTGGAAAAGATATTTTCATCACTGTTACGGGAACTTATGAGAGAAGTTGTTTTGGATCATCGATGGAAGCGCTCGTGCACATTCCTGTGCCAATAAGAGAAATTCCTGTTGGTCGTATAATTGAGCTTGAGAATAATAAAAATCCAGCCCAAGATCCGTACTCGGTGCCAAAGGAAATTTGGTTTTTGGTCGATCGTCTTTATCGTCATGGAATTAAAACTGCTGGCTTATTTGAGACTCCGGGTCTCCATAGTGAAATTGTGACAATTAGAGATTGGCTGGATACCGGAAGTCAAGATCCAATGCCCGGTGGTGTTCATTCAGTTGCAGAATCATTGCTTCTTCTTCTCGAATCAACATCGGAACCACTCGTACCTTATAATCTTCATAATGTTTGCTTATCAGCAGCCACTAATTATCTTCAGTGCAAACAAATTGTTATGCAATTACCCGAAATTCGTCGTAATGTTTTTCTCTACATATGCGCATTTCTTCAAGAATTACTTAATCATTCGCAGGAAAATGGCTTAGATGCTAAAACATTAGCGACACTTTTTGGCTCGATATTTCTGAGGGACCCGCCACGAAGTCGCGAAGAACGAAGTCAACGAAGTCGAGCCACTCAGGCGACTTTTGATCGTAAAAAAGCAGCTTTTGTTTATCATTTTTTGGTTAACGATCAGAGCGATTTTTTGGGTCGATAGGCTAGCTACGATCTAGTATTAATTTGCTGTCGCAGAAGGCGAAACTGATAGAGTTAGAGAGAGAGAGAGAGAGAGAATGAGAGCAAAACTTGTGAAATATCAATAATTGTGCATAAGATTTTTTTTGTTTTTTTTTTTTTGCATGAGATGTCGCAAAATGGCGGCCGAGAAAAAAGAAGGAGAAGAGGAAGAAGGCTTTGCGAGACGATAGATGGCGTATATTATACTCGCCGAGGCAAAACGTTTGAGCTTATCAAGCAAAACTGCCTGAATAATTTATAGCTTAGAATTAAGTAGATCAGAGTTTAATTGATAATGTATAAAAGGGCTTGGAGCAGAGATGAGGAAAATTTGAAATTACAAATTGTTTTTTTTTTTAGTTTAATTTTAATTCGTTACACGATGCGGAACGAACGATTTTCAAAAATTGAATAATTTGACGGGAAAAACGCCATTTTTAACGAGGTCTGTTTAGAAATTTCAATTTTTTCTCGTCTCTGGCTTAAATACGCGGATAAAATACTGCGCTGAATTAGGATCAACTTTGAGGATGTTTCAACGGTGCAGTCTAGTCAAAGCTCAGCGATAAATTTTGAAAATTTATCGTACAATTTATATTGGTCATGCAATCTTGTTGAGAGCATTTTTTTTTTACCGTAATGTTGATCTAAATTAAGCTGATATAAAATAAATATAGGTGAAATTTTCTTAGAGAACTTTTCCATCAAAATAGTTCATTTTTTATTTTATTATTTTTGTTTAACGCAAAGGATTATAATTTCTCATTGCCCAAAAAAGTTTATCTATTTTCGTTCGAAAAGTTGGTGAAAAAAAATTTCATACTGTGCTTACACCTTTGGCATTATTTTTTTGATTCGACATTAGCTAAAAATAAAAATAGCGAGGCAGAGTCATGAATTATTTTTTCACACATATTATTTACACAAAAATAATATTACGTATCATTGACTGACCAGCTTTTTTAGTAATAATAAATTTCCTAAAAGGAATTTTTTTTTTTACTTCGGCATGAAAGAAATTTGAAATTTTTCATTTTTCTCAAAGATAAAAAATGAATTTTTCAACAATAATAGACAAATTGATTTTAAAAGTTGTTCGTATTAAAAAGGCTCGATGAATATCAATTCACAAAAAATGGCAAAGAAATTTATCAAAATAGTTTTTTCACCAAACATTTTTTTAACAGTTTTATTTGGTGACTTTAAAATTTTTATCTTGATAAATTGAATTTGAGATTGCACGTGATTCTTGAAAGAATTTTTAAGAATTTTACACGTATCTTTTTTCAAAAGTTATAAGCATAATTTTTGAATTTTATGCTGGCTGGTTTTTTGTATTAATGCAATTGAAGAATTAATACTGAGGTCTAAAATTCATGCTTAATTAATGTTACAGTTTGATCGAAATTCACGAGCCAATTATTCGTATTTTCGAATTTATCGATAAATAATTTCATTTAAATAATTTTTGGAAAGATAAAAAAAAATTGCCCAATAATCTCGGACTGTACCGCTGAAAACTTCTTGAAGGGATGCTTATCTACCCTAAAACTCGACGCTTTTTCTACACGTAATAATTCACCGAATTTGTACAATTTTGGCAAAGATTCGATTAGTGAGGATAATTGACATTTATCCTACTCTATATGGAATATTTGACAGTAAGCGGAGTAACTTTTGGCCCAACGAATTATTTGGGCATTAAATTTAATTTATAAACGATGCTCTAAAAAAAAAAGAAAAAAAGAAAGACCCAAAAAAGAATTTTTTTGGAAAGCTCTCAAATAATTTTCGTCTGAGGCAAATTTCAAAAAATCCGCTTACTGCAAAATAATCTAAAAATTCGATTACACACGTAGGATCAACTTTGCTATGTGAAAAAAATTCCGTATATCGAAAGAAGAAGCTTTCACGCTCGTCCTAGTTGTATGAAATTTGAGGGAATTTTTTTTCGATGGTTCCTGTGAGTTAAAAAAAATTAAATGGCTTATTTTTCGTCTCGTACGAGTGAGATTTTTTTTTTAAATTCTTATCGACAATAGAAATTTAATAAATTTGCAATTTTTTTGGTTTGTTAATTCGTAGGAGCCATCGAACGTTTACCATGAAAAATAATACGCTTCACGCATTGTCGTTAATTTTATGGTATGTCGATTTTAAAATGCTTGTCGAGTACTTCGATTTGTATAGTGTAATATTTGAGTTTTTCTGTTTCTATGAACGTTTTTTTTTTTTTTTTTTTTTACAACTTGTACAATCAAATATAATTTATGATTGTAAATTAATTTTTTTTTTCAATGAAGAAAAAACTGAATCTCAAGATTTTTATTTATATTTCGAATGAGACAAAAATTTTACCGAAATTTAAAATCAGCCTCGATGCCTCATTGAACGAGCTGGTATAGTGTACTTTGGCAAATTTGTAATTAAACACAAAAAAAAAAAACAAAAAAAAATACACAAGAAAAGGGTCACGAAAAAAAATATATATCAATTCTCAAATTTCAATCGTTGAAGATTCAAGGCGACTGAAAAAATTGACTTTTTATGAGAAATATTGACCGAAAAAAAAATGGAATATTCTTAAATCTCGCGTACTCTTCTCTTTTTTAAGTAGAAACATCTTTGGCTGAATTTTAACGTACGAAAAAAACAAAAAAAAAATTACTGATGAATTTGTAAAAAAAAATATCAACTAATGAAAAATTTATTGAGGCTGATCAGTATTTTTCCCTCAGAAAAGTTTCAAAAGATTCATAAACTTTAGCGCTTGTATTTTCCATCTCGTGTCGTCTCCACGAACGAGGGCATTTAAATGCGGAAAAAAATAAAATAAAAAAAAACAGATCACAGACACTAATATCGCTAAACACGTAGAATTTTTTTTTTAGAGTCGCAAAAAACGCTACAGAGGAAGCAAATTATTTTTCGCTCGAAAAACCTTTATTTTCATAATTTTATACGAGTAAAGAGAAACGGAAAACAAAAAAATGTATTTGCTTGAAAACAAAAGCAAGGAAGAAAAGGACAATCTGCAGAAAAGTTTGTCGAGGACGGTTCTGTTGTGAATTTTAATGTACAATTTTCCACTATTAATGGAAAAATATTTGTTGCTTGTTGTTCGTAGCCTCAATAATAATTAATAAGTTAGTTTGTAATGAATTTTCATGACTCAGTTGAGTACGAAAATACGACCACGAGTACTGTGGATCGAGTAAATATTCATTCATTAGTTTTTTTTTTAAGGCATATTCTTCTCGCTAGTCATTAAATAGATAAGAGAATTGCCTATCAGGGATTATAAATGAAAAAAAAAAGAAAAGTCATTGAAAGGAAAAAAGGTGAGGATAATTTACGAATTTGATAAACTCGTGGGTATTCTTATACATGATATAATCGTTGATTTGTAATGGGAATCCGAGAAAATCGGTCGACCAAGTTATTTATGAAGTACATAAAAAATTGCGTTCTAACACGTAGGGTATTGAAATATTCAATTGTGCTTGAGATTATTTTATTCGATTAATTTGATACGATTAAACAAAAATGTTCTCTGTGTATTCATTATTAATGATTTTTTTTGAGCCCCAAGTTGGATTTTTAACGATAGATTAAAATTCGTTTGAGAATTAAACACTCTGAGGGCAGGTTATAGTGAAATTTCAACATTGAAACAGATAAAATTTAATTATTTATCCTGTAATTTTAATTTATATTCTGTTATGAAGGCCAGGTACGTAAAATAAACTTTATACGAATTTATTTTCCTTTGGATAGTCAGATTAAATGGTTATTTATTAATTCGAATTACGAGACATTCTTCATCGAGCCAGACATTTTTTTTCATCGTCCTCGACAATATTTTTTCACACTTTTGCCTTTTTGTATAATTATCCGAGAATTCGCAAAGGATTTTAAACTTAAAATTTAACCACTGGAGAGGATGAAATTTTACTCAAAGCCAACGACGTTTTCATTTTATATCAAAAACTTTATTAGGTAATAGAAAAATATGAAGCTTTTTTTTTGGAATACAGAGAAATTTGTAGAACATACAATATATATATATATATATGCAATATAAAAAAGAAGAGAAAAATGTGAATCGATTTTTTTGCCGATGAAAATCAACGTGCGATAGAAAAAAAAAAAAAAAAAATGCTATCGAGGATCAAATTGGTAGAAAAAAAAAATTGTAACATCCGCATCGCTGCTATCATTCGTGTGAACGTTCTCAGTTTTACGATCAAGAAAACTACAATAAAAAAAAAAACTAAAAAAAAAAAAGATTTTCTATTGTGCAAGACGCGTTACCTGGAATCATTTTTCTCTGTCTCAGTGTGCATAATTTTGATTGAAATGATCGAAAAATTCGCCACATCATTCACTGTTGAGTTAATTATTAAAAAAAAAAAAAAAAAACTAATTCATTTATTTCTCTTTCATGTTCGATATTTGCCATGTTCCGTGTATACTAAAAGGAAAAAAAAAAGGAACGATGGAAAATTGCAACAAAGAAAAAAGGCGATTCGATGAGATTTTTCGGCGAATGTCACTCAAATGTGAATATTGTCGATTTACCGACGCCGAATGAAATATTACAAATAAATCCGAGCAAAGAGCATTACGAAATTGATAAAATTCGTGGGAAAGGAAAAATGCAAATAAGAGTGAATATGCTGGATCGTTTTACACCTCAGTGCGCGATTGACGATAATTAAAAATTAGAAATTGAAACCTCCTTGTGGAGCACTCTCGGCAGCCTGGAAATCCAACTGACCGTCGACTGTCGCTGGTGCAATGTCCGCATTCTCGTTATCCTGAAAAAAAAAAGAACGAAAAAAATTTGAAAAATTCATGAAATTATAATAGAAATATTTGTTTTTTTTTTTTTCGTATTTTGATCAAAGTTTATGAGTATTTTGAGTAATATTCAAAGTATTTTGAGTAATATCGAATGTGCTGCTTCTGAATGGGAAAAATAACGATTATGAATACAAAAAGGACGAATAATGTGAAAAAGTTATGAAATTTGTTTAAAAAAATATTTTCGTCAATTTTCTTATAATTATTTATCGAATTTGTAATATCGAACGAGTTCGATGTGTGACATGAAAATTAGATTTTTTTTTTCTTTTCTTACCGCTTCGGAATAAAAAGTATCGATCATCGCGATGGCCTTTTGGTAAACTTCTTCATTTTCATGATGCTGAAGTGCTTCAAGTTTGTCAAGGCCGCCAACTTCCTCGATCATCATAGCGACGCGTTCAACCTCCCCCATTTTTTCAGCCGCGTTCAGTATATTTGTCAAACCGTCGAGTACAACAACGACAGTTTTAAAATCTTTAGCCTCGAGAAGATTGCAAAATGGTTTCAAAACTCCAAGTTGAACGAGTTGGGCAAGTTGCTGTACGGTGCCACCGGAAGTTAAATTTGTAACGGCCCAAGCTGCCTCTTTTTGTGACTTAAAGTCACCCTGTGTATATTCATCGAAATTAATAACCAGAGAAATTTGATTTGAAATTCGATAAACTTTTGAGAATAGAAAAAAAATTCTTCATGAACGATGAAATTTTTGCAAAATTAAAATTTTTTTTAATCTTTAAATTGAATTTAAGAAAATTCTCACCGTTTCGAGAACTTTGATGAGAGGTGGAAGCAAATCAGCATTGATAACTTGTTGTATTTGCTCGCTGTTGCCAGCTGTGATGTTGCTGATTGTCCATGAGGCTTCTTTCACAATATTCACCTGTTTGTGTTGCAACAGAAAGCGCAAATTTTCCAAACCTCCGCTAGATATTATCGCGTCTGTCTGATAATCATTGCCAGTCACGATATTGCCAACAGCTCGAAGTGCCGGTGTTAGAACCAAAACTTGTGGCGAGCGAAGCAATGAGATGAGTTTTGGCACGACACCAGACTCGACAACGGCTTGAATTTTTTCGTTGGTACCATCGGTGAGGTACGAGAGTGCCCAGCATGAATCAGCTATGAAAAAAGATTGAAAAAAAAAAAAAAATTAAAAACAAAAGAAAAATCGAAACTATCAAATTGAGAATTTATTTTAATGAAATTGGACATAAAGACAAGAATTTCAATAATTTACCAAGAATTTCAGTATCGTCGCTCGCAAAGAGACGATTCAATACCGGCAATGCACATCTCACAGCTTGAAATGGCGGCGGTGGACTTTTGTTCCGGCACATATTCGATATTGTCCATACGATGTTTCTCGTGAAGGTCACCTTGAGAATTATGTTTGATTAGGCAAGAAAATTTTCTATGTCAAATTTGCAAATGAGACTTTTTTTTCATCATTTCATGATTGTAAAAAAAATTAAAAAAAAAAAACACAAAAGTTCATCGATAATTTGTGGACTTTGTGGGTTTTTTTCGTGTGAATTTATTGCAACTCTTATGCATACCGAAGTATCGGGCTTGATCAGAGCAATCAGAAGAGGCATGCAGCCATGGCTCAGAACGAGATCACGAGCGGTTGGTCCATCACCAGCGATATTACCCAAAGCCCATACAGCCTGTTCGGCTACATTCAGTGCCGGTGATTTAAGCAGCTCGACAAATTTCGGCACTGCTCCATTCTCAATAACGACGTTTGTCTGCTCTGAAGTGCCGGATGCGACATTAGTCAATGCCCAAGATGCCTCGAATTGCAGAGCAGGACTGTAAAAAAATGATGAAAAGAATCATAAAAATTGACAAAAAGTGCACATTGCGCCTCTATGATTTTCACCCCTTTTCCATAAATTGCCCAGAGCAACCTCTGTGAGCTGATGAGCTTACTAAAGTTTTGGCTTTGTGAAACTTTTGCAAGCGAGCAACAAAAATTGTGAAAAGTTTGAGTTTTGAATTTGCATCTTTAATTCCTCATTTTTCCAATAAGATTTGGTTTGGATCGATTAAAAATGAGTTAAAAAATTGTTTAAAAAATGATTTAATACTTGTGATGATAGCTGAGAAGCTCGACACAGCGTGGAACAATTCCCTGCTTGACCATATTGTCGATTGGTGGATTTTTCTCCTGGCTCAGCATTTTTCTGCATGCCTGCGTAGCCCTTAATTGTATGACCTCATCGGTCGAGGCCATTCCTGTAAGAACATCGTCCATGGACATGTTGACTGGTGATTTTTGATGTTCCGGCGATTGCAAAAGTTCATCATCTATATCGATATTGCGCCTTTTCAATATCTGATCGTCTCTGCGAGCTTTACGAAGTTCGACCGAAACTTCGTTTCTCCTTCTGCGGGCGTCCTGAAAATTGACAAAAATTCATCTGGTCAGTTTGTTTTTTTTTTGAGCTCTAGTTGACATATATATATTTTTTTTTAATACTCACATCATGCTTCATGGTGTTCTTGAATTTGGCCATACGGCTATTGTGCACAGTCTCGGGCGCCGGCATTTTTTGCCGATGAGCAACAAAATTTGCAGAGACGACGATAAAATTCTGAAAAAAATTGTCAAGTTAGCGTCACATATTATAAAAACATCGGACAATTATTGTTTTTCAAATCGAAATAATAAATTTTTTGGATGGAATAAAACTAATGCTTGCAATTTAATATCATGAATTAATTCCAATAATAATTTATTTTTGCCGAAAAAAAAGTTAATTTCGATGAAAAATTTACTCAAAATTTTTTAAGGTTATGTTGAGTTTATCACAGTAAGAGGACTTATCGATTAGAGTTTGTATGAAAAATTTGTGTTTCTAGATTTTTATTACTCTCTTTTTGCAACGAAATTCAAATTCGCGTTGCTTTTGTAGGCAGAAAATAAATGTTTGGAGCAAATGAGCGTGAAATTTTTATTCTTCGCGTAACTTGCAGTTCGCATCTTTATTTTTGGTTAAGTACAAGATTTAACGTCGTTTTGTTCGACCGTAACGATATATTCGATAAGTTTAATTAGCTCGAATAGCCGCTGTGACTGAAAAATAACAAATTATCGATCGCTAAAAGTACGAATAAATAAAAAGATTCCACTTATGTACCCTTTCGATCGCGTGAACTTCGAAATTCTGTAACGGTCAAATTCACGATGATAGCGCGTAATAAAGGGATGATGGAGAGCGAGAGAGAGAGAGAAAAAAAGATATGTAATTTGAAGTTTTATGTTTTTTCTTACCTGAATTGATGATTGAAGAAAAGTGAGGCTAAAGCTCGAGTCGAGTTTGATGCTGATTTTATCAATAAATAGTATATTCAATTTAGCGAATGATAAAATACGTTGAGAAATCGCGGCCCGCGCGAAAATGGCTGTGAATCGCGCACGAAGATTCTCTTTGGGATATTCTCCTTGTTGGATTCCCCTCTCGTTGTCCTCTCTCGTTTTACTTTTGACCTTCGCAACTTGTTGATCGGAGAGAGGGAGAAAGAGAGAGAGAGAGAGAGGGCGAGTGTCAGCACCGTCGTCTAATTAAATTTCCGGAAAGGTAAAATTTGCGGCACATAAAGACTTTCTATTGGTCCTCCTACTCTCACTGTGAGCCGCCATTGGTTAATCATCGTTCAACGTTTCTCGTTTGAAATTTCAAATGTAACAAGCCCAAAGTTTAATATTCGCTAGTTTTTTAATTCAGGAAAATGATATTGAATGGTTTTATAGTGAAGAAATAACTAATTGATCGTTTGATAAATGTACATTCTTTAATTAGGTCATTAGTAGTTTGATAAACGTGTGAATATCTTGAAAAAAAAAGATCTTTGGGAAGACGAGATTCGAGATTCGATACATATCGAGATTACTCGATACATATCGAAAGAGGCTCGAAAACGAGCTAACTTCGATACTTGCTGGACTTCCGGTGTTTGAATGTCTCAATGTATTAAACGACAAAAAAATTACTTTTAAGGGTGAGTATTGAATATAAAAATATAACCGTAACGAGCTAATTAAGGAGGTGTTTATGCCGGAAAATAATATCTAATTCAATAATTTTTTATGTCAAATTAGTAACTTTATTTACAATATTTACGAAGATTGTTTTTTTTTTCTGTCCTATTTTTATGATTTATGATTTTTTTTCCAGCATAGTTAATGTTTTTTTATCAGAATTTATATTATACTTTAAGGACAATTTTCGATAATATTACGTTTAGTTGTGTAACGACTCAACAGTAGCTGATGAATTGCTCAACTATAGGGAAGAAAATTTAAAGGTTTTGAGGTTGGCACGGTCATGAAATATATAAATACACACATCAAAGAAGCCTGTATAAATCTTCGACTATGCATTTTATTCGGATATTACAAAAACGACTTTTATAGCGCATTTTCTTTTTTTTTTTTGTTTTTTGTTTTTTTTTTTTTTTCTCACCAGGGTCCACCGGGATCTGCCAGTTTTTTCATCTTCTTTCTTTCTCCTCTTTTTTTCATTCGACTCTTTCACACGATTTTCTGTTCAACTTATCCCGTGTGAGCAAATTCCAATTATTATTATTATTATTATTATTATTATTTAATTTTTTTTAAATTTAAATCCAAACTCATTTTTTTTTTCCCCCCGTCCAATCGTTAAATCCTTTATTCGTTTTCAATGACGAGAGCAAACACTCTCGAGATACTCGCGGGAAGTATGAAAACGTATATATATGTATATGTGCTCGGATTACGCGATGAACGAAAACGAAGTAAGGAAGAAAAAAAAAAAGAAGAAAATAACTGGCAGATCCGAGAAAATCCTCGTCGATAAATCTACAAAATCTCGGTCAGTGTGTGTGTGTGTGTGTTTTTTTTTTTTTTTTTTTTTATTTATTTATTTTTTTTTTCCTTAAGGATGAGGAACTTCCATAAAATACGGACCCCAGATTCATACACATAATATACATACGCAACACACACATTCTTACATTACATAATTGTGTTTTCTCTCTTTCGTTTTTTTTTTTTTTTCCATTTTTTTTTTTTTTCCATCGCGTTGAAACATTCGCTCAGGATTATTATTATTATTATTATATTTAATCTCTCGTACTTTTCACATCATCATCTTTCGTCACATCATTAATTAATTTTCATTCTTTCGTTAATCTAAAAACTATGTCTTGTGTTTTGTGTTTTTATGCAATTTGTTGTTGTTGTTTTTTTTTTTAAATTTTTTTGTTGTTTTTTTTTTAGTAACGCGTTTAGTACAAACGACCGGCGCTGGTCGCGCTTCTGTCGTTGGCGCGCATTTTTTAAATTTCCTCTTTCTCCTCCATTCGTTTTTTTTTCGTTTTATATTGTTTTTTTTTTTAATATTTTATTTTCTTTATATAATAATAATAATCGTCCAATATCGTTTGTTTGTTTTTTCATCATCATAATAATAATAATAATAATATACTTTACAAGTGGTTACCTAATAATTGTTTCAAGATAGTGCCCGACCTAAGGGAAGGGTTTTTACTTCTTTCTTATTTTTTTTATTTATTTTTATTTTCTTCTTTCTTTTACTTTACCTTTATAATAAATATTTACGCTACATATGCAGTTTTTTTTAAATGTTAAATACATTTTTTGTTTTTTTTTTTTTTTAGAATTTGGTACTCTCGAAACGACTCGTGATTGCGTATCATTCAATCTCTCTCTCTCTCTCTCTCTCTTTCTCTTTCTCTCTCTCTCTCTCTCTCTCATTTTCTCTCTCGTGTCTCTTTGACCCCCTGAATCATTATACTCCTTTTTATAATGTCAATTAGATAGTTCATATTTTCTTGCAGCATTTTACGTGGTATAATAGTTGTAACTGGTATCGTGTAACTGGTACTTTTTTTTTTTTTTTGCTTCTTATTTTTGGTTTTTTTTTTTTTTTGCTTCTTATTTTTGGTTTTTTTTTTTTTTCACTTTTGGTTTTTCGTTTGTTTTAAATTAACGCAGCCCCTATTTACGCTTATGGCGTTTCATCGTTATTTTTTCAACGTCTTCCATCGTTTTTTTTAATTTTTTATATACATATATATGTGTTGTTTTTTTTCACCTTTGAAAAGGGGTGCGCGAGGGTTGCCGAGGAGAATGAGTCGTAAAATGAAGAAAGGGAATATTATTGATTCGTTATCGGAGTTTTTATCTAATATATATATATATATATATATATATATATATTTACGTGTTTTTGTGTATGTGTATATATATATATATGCATATATTTATTATATATAATTTTCGATATTCGGAATCAAACTGGCTGGAACTCATCTTTGCACGGACTGGTTGATGCTTACGAGTTTTCGATATATATATATATGTATATATATATATATATATTTTTCAATTATTATAAATAATTTCAGTATCGGAAGTGCGACGCCTCATGCTAAAAAATCTTATAATGCGTTCTTGAACGCGGGCGCCTTTATTTATTTTTTTAAATTATTTTTTTTTAATATTTTTAAAATATTAATATCGTGACTATATATTTTCGGTTTTTTTACATCGTTCACCAATGTGGTAGGAGAAATGTGAGTTTGTGATTGTACCTCCATTTTCTCGCGCATACCCCTCGCAACTCGTAGTAATTGTGATAATTTCAATGGTACTATTAATAATAATAATAATAATAATAACGATAATAACAATAATAATAATAATAATAATAATACATTTTCTTTTTTATAACGATATTTCAAGTCATACTCTCGTTTGTGAAGGGTTTGTGAGTGTATAATATATATAGTTGGTAATTCATCATTTAGCTTTTTCTCTTTTGCTATCTTTCTTCAGAGTATAATAACTTTTACAATATTTAAAATTACATTATATTGCGATTTTCTTAATGACTAATGCTGCGCGTATTCGGTTCACGGTATTTTTTTTAAATTTTAAATATTCGTTATCTTCGTCATCGTCATTATGAACGTTAATTAAATCGTGGATATAGATATTATTAATTAACGTCATTTTATTTAATAATATCTCTGTTGATGCTGTTGAGTCAGTTTGTCCTTTTAAATATTTATCGGCTCCGTTACAATTTTTTTTTCGCAACGTTCAACGATGAATGATTTTTCTTTCATTTTTTGTTTTTTTTTTTTTTTTTTTTTTAATTAATCTACCAATTGATTAATTAATATTCACTCATTATTTTTTTTGGTAATATTGCGGACAAGAATGTCCTGTCAGTGCGTAACTTATCATTCGCTCGCTCGTTGATTTAAATAATAAAAAAAAAAAGGAAAACTTTTCAAACAATTCAAGGGCTTCAAATCGATCCTAAAATCATGATTTTTTTTTTTTCGTCCTCGTTATTTTTTGTTTCTTTTAAATATATTTTTTTTCTTATTTTTTTTAATTTCCAGACTATAATTAAAATTAATTCAAGATTTTCTTTTGTACTTTGAAATAAAAGTGTCATAAAAATGCAAGATAATTTACAGATTTTACGAAATAATAATAATAATAATAATAATAATAATAATAATAATAATGAGTTTACGAAAATATAATAAAGACGAAGTGAAAATTCTCAGCATTTCATGGTCAATTTGAGTCGAATTGCTCAATTTTTTTCCTCGCACATATATATATATATATATATATATATATATATATATATATATATATGCAAGGCAACTTAGTGCATCATACGTGTCGGAGGGATAATAAAAAAAAATATTATATACATATAAAATCAGAGCGTTTCGAGTCAAATTTTTCAAACGGAGGCCAAAGATGGATTAAAATAATTTTTTTCATCACCAAAAAAAAAAGTGAAAAAAAATATTTGACTCGACAAAACGCCTAAATAATTCCCAGATGCATTCTACTCGTTTCAATTTAATTCCCGATTGTTTTTTTTTTTTTTAAATTAATTATTATTTTTTTCTTTCAATCAATAAATGACGACAACGCATATGTGCACAAATTTATATATATATATTTATGTAATTACCGCGTATATTTTTGGATCGAAAGCCCTCGGGCTCATTTCCTCATCGTTATTGTGAATGCAATTTTAATGTTTTTTTTTTTTATTTTTTTTTTTCTCGAACGTCAATATTTGTTTTTATTTTACACAATTAAAAATTTATAATCGGGAAAAAAAAAAAAAAAAATTATATGTATATATATATATATATATATATATATTCCAAGACAATTTTTGTCTTTTAATCCGATGGCATTAATTTTTTATTCGCGGTCTCACCCTCCACCCTCACCCACCCCTCAACCCCTCCCGCCAGGCCCTTTTCGTCCCACGCGCGCGCTGATTGACTAAAACGTATAATAATAATAATAATATGAAGTTGGCAGTTTTCGTTAACGTGATTTGAACTGGTGTATATAGCGTACGCTTAGTACCGGATGACTCATCGTATATTATCTTCGATTTTTCCCATTTTTCTTCGTCATTTTCTTTTTTTTTTTTTTTTTCTCACCCCTATTTTTTTTCCCCTCCACCTCCCTCAGATTTATACATTGATCATCCACTGCCCTAAACGAAACGTTCCGTTAATCGCACTCGTGGAAAAAACCATTCGGGATCGCGACCCGCCGAGGACAGTCGACATATTGGTTTTGGTTTTGGTTTTTTTTTTTTTTTTTTTCAATTTATTTTTTATTTTGTTGTTTGGTTTTTTTTTCTCTCGCTCTATTCTTTTTCTTTTCCCCAGATCTGATAGCCTCCGTGCTTAAATACTTGCCCAAAATTGTTTTTTTTTCTTTATTATTATTATTATTATTACTATTATTATTATTATTATTATTATTACAATAAACACATTCACAACCAAACGAACGAACGAAGATGGTCACTTCCGGTCTGGCTTCAAAGACACTCGTCATCCCCGTAAAACGTTCCCTCCTGCTTGATGCATCTAATGTTTAGCTATAGAGTCTCACTGTGTATATCTCTCATTATTTTTTTTTTCTTTATTTCCTTTTGTCTTTTTTTTTTAATAATAATTTTCAACTGAGTTTTGTGGATTTTTTTATCTCTCTGTTTTCGTCGGCTTGACCACGTATATATATACTTTAAAGGTATATATGTATGTATGTATATAATATTTTTTCTTTTATCTAAATATGTGCGAACAATCACGTGTGTCGTGTGCACTACATACTTTTTTTTTTTGCATTTTATGTATATATATATAAGTGTGTATGTATAAATATTAGTTTTTTTTTTTTCAATTACTAATATCATTATATATATATATATATATATATATATATACATATATATATATATAATATTTAATTTCATCGTACTTTTGATGAATATAATACTCTGTATAAAAGTTTTATTTACCTACAGGGTGACCGTTATTACTATTATTAATATTATTATTATTTTTAAATCATCCTTCTGTCTTTATCATTTTTTTTTTTTTTTTTTTTTTTTTTTAGTATAATATCTTCGACCGAGCGTCTGTGGGCTGACTTTTGTTTATTCATTTGTTAACTTTTTCTTTTTTTTTATTAATTCTTAATTTATCATCAGCTAAATCTCTCTGTGCTCAAAATCGTTAAAAATTTTTCGTGCTTAGAACGTAAATAATGTGTTATTATTATTATTTATTTATTTATTTATTTTTATAATTGATCAAATTATCAATAAAATATGCGTAATGACTGCCAGCATCGATAACGTAAATTATACGAGATATTTTGTCTTGAGTGTGTCGTATTGGTGCCAGGGTACGTAGTTTTATATATATATGTATACATATATATATATATATATATATAATTAATCTCATTCCTCCTCACGTCATTATTTTTTTTCTTCCTCATAGAGGAATTCTTTTTTTTTTAAATATTTCATTCGAATATATACTATAGATAATAGATAGAACATGTATGGGGCATTTTACGTAAAATCAACCTCAATCTGATGCTCATTGGTTTTTACGAAAAAAATAAAAATAATAATTCTTAAAAAAATTTCAATGTTTCGGAAAAATTAATTCGGCAGTAATATGAAAAATCGGAAAAAGAAGTAAATTTTTTTTCAAACCCACCAGTTGACGGGAACAGTTTAGGTAATAAAGGGATGATTTTTTTTTTTTATAAATTTAATGTGTGATATTTTTATATAAATCAATTAATTAAAAAAATAATTAGTTATTATAAATTTTGATAATAATTTCTCGTAATTATTTATCGATAATTGTATGAAAGGATCATGAGAATTAGAGAGAGAGAGAGAGAGAGATTTATTTAACATAAAATGCCTCATGAATGTTTATAAACAAATGAATATAATAAAAATATATTGACAAAAGACTCTCATTAATCGCTCGATAATTAATATCGTAAAATATATATTCTCATGAATAACGCTCGTCAATCATACTCGTCGAATTTGACGTACTTTCGGATTTTTTTTTTAATTCACACATTCATATACACAGCATTTACTCAGTTATCATAAAAACACGATATATGTTCCTATATGATATTTTATCGTGATGACATTATGGTGTTATATCGAAGGGAGAACGAGGCTATAACGAGATGAACATAATTAATTAATTAATCAAAGAATGATTTAATTAATTGCGTAAAATGTTAATGAGCATAAAATTCATTACTCAGCATATGGTGTATTTTATATATATATATATATAATGATTAAATTTTCCCAAAGACTCTGTACAGTATATATTAGCACATATGTGGCAATGAATTTCCTCGTTATTCCTTCATTTTCCCTCCCCCCCATAATCAACCGAGTCATTAATTGATTCTCAAAAAAAAATTGAAAACTTCCTTCATGCAAATTATCACCATCATCGTACTATTCGTCATTTCCATACAAATATTTTTAAGAATTTGTACAAAAAACAAATTAGAAAAGTTCTTTTTTTTTCACATTTTTTTGTTTTTAAAGAAAAAAACAAAAATTTATTTACGAGCAAATTTCGAGACACGAGTTTTCATCCCTGGCACCAGCACGGCACATCGCAGACATGAGGAAAAAAAATATATATATATCTTTTAATGTCAACGGATTAGCTATATAATTACGCTATACAATTTATCACAACGATAAGAGATTTGATTCACTTTTTTTTTCAACGTGATCCAAATCTCCACAATTTAACATATATTAGTTTAAATAATAATAATAATAATGACAATAGTGATAATAATAGGAATGATAATAATAATAATAATAAATATACTTTTTGGAGGATCCAGAACTGTCATAATAATATTATTGTTAAAAATGTAACGATAAATTTAATTTGCAATGACAACGATTAATAAACATTATGGGAACACTTCTAATAATGATAACATGCATGATTTAATGATTGTGCTTTTGAATTTTAACATAATAATTATAATACTCGCGAATTCCGATAATTATTTAATCATTGATAACAGAAAAGCAAATTAATATTCACGATAACGATCACTAAATAAATAAATAAATTTTTTAATTGCTAAAATAATAATCATTTAATATTGGACACACGAATAATCATCCCACAACGTTCATTTTATAAGCATTTTTTTTTTCTTTCCTTTTTTCTTTTCTTTATCATAGAAAGTAGAAAATTCGAGCTGATGACGGGGACGTTAAGTCATCCTGGAGGAAGTCACGAGGACTGGATATTCGTTGATAAATGTCGAGGGGAAGAAAAAAAAACAAAAAAATTATTTTATGATTTTACCATTTTAATTATCGCGTAAATATTTTTCTCAAGATTTCGCGGTCAATAATCTTGTTGCCAACGTATTAGATGCCACTTTACTTCGTTTTATTTTTTTATTGAATTAAAAAATTAACTAGAGAAAAAAAAATTACCCCTAAATTATATTAGTAAAATATGAAGTTGACGAAAAAAAATTAATGATAAAAATTGAGGGCTGTTTTAAGTGGAAACAATAATATAGAAAATAATGGACTAAATATCAAAGGGTCAGTTAGGGTTGGACGTAGGTCGTCGTGAATTGGAAGGCCTCGTATATTGTATATACATACATACATATATATATATATATATACATATATAATTTCATTCGTGTCTTGCTATCAGTGTAAGACTATTCGTTGATGATATATATATATATATATATATATATATATATATATATACATGATGATGATGAGGTCGGGGGTGTATTGGGGTTGACGGGGCGTGTCTGGTCGATATCACGAATAGCAAAGCGTCCACATCCCTTAGTGTTCGTAGCATCTTCTCTCTCTCTCTCTCTCTCTCAAGCACGAGGACATTGAGATGAAATAAGAGAGAAAAAAAAATCCATCAATAAGCGAGATACGTTTCAGCTCAAGATAATTCGTCCATGATACAAAAATCAAAAAAATTTCAATACGCATGAAAAAAAACATCAAAAATACGATGGGTTAAAAAGAGTAAAAAAAAAAAAATTAAAATTAATTTTTTCATTTTTTTTTTTTTATACATCGACGTGGATTTTTGTACCCTCGGATTCTCATGAGAGTCTACGATCAGTCTCGCTTTGAAAATGACAGAAACCTCGCCAGCAATTACCGTTTTGTCTTCTGTAACGAAAAATAAGGGAAAAAGAAAATGGGGAGAAAAAAAAAAAGTTACTGGAGTACCGAGAATTCTTTCCGACACGGTGACAATGGTCTTTCGTCATCCAGCTCGCGATTAATTAGCCCGGGAATTGAGATAATGGAAGGAGAGAGAGAGAGGGAAGAGAAAAAAAAAAAAAAAATGTGCGAGAATTTTTGCCACAAGAACGGACTTTTCCCGAGTGTGCGTCTGCTGTGAGTGACAGTGAGCGATTGAAACAATTTCCTACAGATTTTTTTTTCTTTGTTCTTCCATCTGACTCTCAGCCCCTTCCTTTTCCTCTCTCTCTCTCTCTCTCTCTCTATCTTTTTCTCAATTTCTTCATTTTGT
This sequence comes from Dyspetes luteomarginatus, assembly GCA_963669185.1. Lineage (NCBI taxonomy): Eukaryota > Metazoa > Arthropoda > Insecta > Hymenoptera > Ichneumonidae > Dyspetes > Dyspetes luteomarginatus. The sequence goes on along the minus strand of OY769910.1, from coordinate 20,832,880 downwards.
TAATAAAACTCTTACATTATGAATGATTAAATTATCAATAAAATGATATATTTATTTTAATTTTTTTTTGTCGTCAACTTATTAATTAATTAATTGAGAAATATAAGAATGTCGAAGTAATTAGTTAATCAATTGATTTAATTATTCTCATATTTTTCTTATTTAATGAACAATATTTTTTTAATATTTTACACTCGTTATTGGGTAATATTACTTGAAGATATTCGTGAAATATTTTCTCAAAGTAACGATAATAAATGATGAAAAATAAAAATATGAAAAAAAATTATTTATATCGAATATTTATGCTCGTAATAAATAATATTAATAAGCAGCATAATAAAAATGACATTTACGTATTTTTCAAATATAATATAACTGATAGAAAAAAATACGTAAAATTAATTTTTTTCATTCACGAAAATTTACTCATTGAATAAACTCGACAATAATGGCCTATAAATAATTTTTGATCGCGTGTTCGCGGTCGATTATTGACCAGGATTCTCGGAATCGGGCAGTTTTTTTTATTTTACTTTGACTGATGATGAATGATAAATGTAAATTAAAAAAAGGCTATAAATGAAAAAAGGGAAAAAAAATAAATTCATAATATTGGACGAATCATTAATGTAATATTAATTAATAAAATTTCCCATATTTTCAGTCTCGAACATTCAATCGGGCGCATTATTATTATTTTTCCTTATATAAATTCTCTATCTCTCTTGCACTGCTCTAAAGTGGTATATATATATATACATATATATATATATAGTATATATATATATATAGTATATATATATATATATATAGTATATATATATAGTATATTTATAGTATATATATATAGTATATTTATATAATAATGGTAGTTTTCATTAACAAAAAATTGTCCCACCACATCCTGCCGTAACTACTTAATTTTTCGTCCGTATCTACTTTTTCCCCGATTTTCGTCACTTTCACGTTACTTTTTTTTTTTTTGTCGTTTATTTGTTTTTAGTTTTTTATTGTGAAAAAGGAAATTTTCTCCAACGTGCCGAGAAAAATTCATAATTAATAGTCATTCACCCCCATCATGGCATATATATATATATATATATATATATTGTTTTCCTCAAATTATCATATATACATATATACTCACTTTTTTTTTCCCTTCAATTTGAGTGCAGAGAGTTTGTTAATTTTTTTCTTGAGCTTTTTGCTTTTTAGTGCTTTTTTGCGAGCTTCTTTTCTCCCTTTTGTTCGTTCATTATTGTGAACGTTCCATCGTAATTTTAACTCGACCAAGCTTATTCGACAACTAATTTTTTTTGCTAAATTGACGTGTTTATAACGAAGGTTTTTTTTTCTGGATTCTCATAATCCATTTATTATATTTTCAATTTCTTTATTCTTTTATTTCTTGCATTTTCTCTTTTTTTAATTTATTTTTAATCATATTAAATCGTCTATATCTCAATTTTTGTGATTTTTTTTTTTTCGTCTCTTTCTCGCTTAATATACTATAGATATATACTGGCAATGCTTTAAGGGTATATTTTCGTCTCTCGAGGCTTCACCAGGCACTGCACACAGTTTAGTAGCAACTCCTATATATAATATACATATATATATATATATATATATATATATATATATATACATGCATATATATATACGAATGAATTTGAGACACACTCGCCGTTCGTGATTTTTTTTTTTCGGTCAATTATTATTATTATTATATTATTCAATTTCGCAAAATTCGTTTTCCATTTTTCCGAGTTTTTTTTTTTTTTTTTCAATACAGTTTTCCTTCGATTGGAATTATTGAGCGTTCTCGATGGAAATGAGCCAGGGCTTGTTGCTCTTTTATATTAGTATACTATAAATAATCTCATATATATACATATATATATATATATATATATATATATATTTTAAATACATTATACATATATATATATATAATTTTTTGTTAAATAAATTTCGTCGATCGATAAAAGTCGTTTCCACGAGTGCGTGCGTGAAGTGCGTGCGTTTAGCTCTCTGTCCATGATGAAGGAAGAGTCATTGAGCGTGGACCAGTTTAACTTGAGGATTTCGCAAGTACCTCTCACGTTTACTGGCCCAATTGGTTCTATTTTTTTCTTCTTCTTCTTCTTCTTCTTTATTTATTATTATTATTTTATTCGTTTTACGCATTTTATTTTATTTTGTTTTCCTCCTCCTCACGAACCCTTTACATTATATATATACATATATATATATATATATATATATATATGTATAATATCCCATTCTTTTTCGGAAATGTATTTAATTTCGTCAAGGTTCGTGCGACGAGTCTTTCACGAGGGGGTTGGAAAATTAAATATGAAAAAAAATTAGAAAACAAAAAAAAAATATATATATATATCGATTTTCCATTGGTATGGATCTAAATTCGTGATCATGGCGAGCCCAGCTCGATTAATATCACGACTATATTATTATTATTATTATTATTATTATTTATGTACGGCAAGTGTGTGTGTGTGTGTGTGTGTATTTTTGTTTTTTCTTCTTCTCTCTTTTATATTTCGTGTGTAATATCATTATTATTATTATTATTATTATTAATTTCTTTTAATTTTTACTGTCTTTGTTCGCTGCAGTGCCCGAAAGTCGAATTTAAGTCACAGCACGTTTTAGTTTCGCATCCTCGTCTTGGCCTTCCTACACCTCATCTTTCGTATCTTTGATTTACGAATTTTTCTTTTTTTTTTTTTTTCATTTATTTTTTGCTGCTGTCCATATTTTTTTTTTGCTCCCCTCAATCTTTAATTTGATCCCTTTCGATGGATCGTATTTTTTTTTTTTTTCTCTTTTTTCTTTCCCCCCCCCCCCCCCCCCCCCCGATACATCGCTAATCGACGCGATGACCCTTACTTGGCCTCCTCGAGAAATACGAGATCGTCCGCTACAACGTCGCTGATGTGAAGATAGATGATCCAGTACATTAGATTGAAGCAAACGAAGCATACAGGAAATACGATGCGTGAATACTTGTCGATGTCCGATGGCGTGATGCCTGGGAATGAAATTTTAAATTGCGTTTATATCTGCTCAAAGTACTCCTGGACTACGAACTATACGAGTCCTTTTACTTGTAATAAAGAAGCGTGCAAATTTCGCAGGCCAAAAAATTTTTTTTTATTTTTTTTTTTTCTCCAATACTTTTTACTTGCTGTATTTTTGTGCTCTCAGATAAAAATAGGTCATGGAGAACGATTCACCAGTAACGACAATTTTTTTGTTTTTAATTCAATTTTTTGTTTAGAAATTTGGAACGAAAAGATTTTATAGCATTTTTTAATTTTGAAAATTATTCCATTTTTTTTTTGCATTAAAATGAGCAAAGAAATTACATTGAGAAATATTTTTATTCGTTTTAATAATCTAGATAATTTTTTATCTTTTCAATTATTATTATTTATTTTTTTTATCACTGGTGACGTTTCCCTGACAGAGTACAGCGGTGTAGTGGGCGAGTGAGACCAATGAATTTTATAATATTCACGGTTATTTTCATAGCAGAGCATCATTCATCAGCGTGTATGGGAAAAAATTATTTTTTTTTATAACTTTATCGCAAAAAAGATTAACCGAGACGAAATTTTTGCAACGCAAATTTCACATTCTCTCGAAAAAAAAAAAAAAAAAAAATATCACAGTGATTGAAGACGAAAAAAAAATGTGAAAAAATTGTGATATTTTCTAGACTACGTGAAATGTGCGTTATGAGTGAAAAATTCCGTTCGGGAATTCTTTGCCTTTTGAAGGATTTTTTTTTTTGTTTTTTTTTTAAATTTTTTTTTAATTAAATTTTGATTATTACAAGTAGGCAGCTCGGATGGTTCCTTGGATTGTTAGATAAGTGTGAATTTTGAACCTACATGGCGTACCATAGAGCTTGCTGATGTCCTTGCCTGGATGTATCAGATGTTGAGGTGCCGGTGGTGCTTCCTCATCAGCACGACCATTAATAGTATTTTCCAATGTGCCACCCTTGCTGTGTGCCTTGGGGTCGTGCACCTTGAACCGCACCTCCTGGACAACACGGGACCACTTACAAGAGACACGGCAGTTCGCCGTGGGGTGTCCTTTTTACGAGGTTTACCCCTTTAGCTATTCGGTTTTGCATGCAACACTTGGGGGGTTGAAAATATTTGGGGGATGATTTTCAAACATTAAACAGTAGAAAAAAAAAAAAAAAACTGTATATTCTACGTGATATTTTGCAAAATTTGGCAAAGGTAAATTATTGTTAAAAAATTTAATTTGCCTTAAATTTTTTTTCTTTTCCGAGTGCATGGGTCGATCGGCTTTTAAAACATCACGAGGTTCAGCGATGTCACTAATTTTCATTGCTTTAATACGTATAGCTAATTAATTCGTTTTACTTATTTATTTTTGCAATAAAAATTTGTTTGGTTCTTAAACGGTCACGAGGATCAGCAATGGCACTAATTTTCATTAGTTTTTTAACGTTTTTGTTTTTTTTTACTTGGCCTCGTAAAAAATTATAATATGATTTAGAATATAAAAAAAAAATTATGAGTTCAATGACCGATGCTTGCAGGAGTCTTATTTATTAATTGTGATTTTTTTAATAAATTATTTACAACCTTTTTTGATTGGTTTATGAAAGAGAATGAAAACTTTTCTCTCGCTACATGGACGTCGAAAAAATAATAGTTTGCCTAGACAGCTGTGCGGTTGAAAGCTCTCTCTCCCTCTCTCTCTACCTCTCCCACCCCCTCCCTCTCTCCACCCCCCTCCCGCCCTTTCTCTCACTTTATCTCTCCCACCCCCCCTCTCTCCAGCCCCCTACCACCCTCTCTATCTCTCCCCCCCTCACCCCCCCCCCCCCTCTCTCTCTTACTTTATCTGTATATACATCAGGCAGTATAATGTACAGTGCAAAGTTGGTGTCAAACTCAGTTGCACAGAGACAGTGAGTACACACATATAGTTCGACACCTCCGGAGACTCGACGATGGTTCGACGATTTATGTATACGACTTCTGACTTTTGTCAGGTCAAATCTTATAACTGGTAAAGTACTCCAGAGACCTCAAATCAAGAAGTTAGGAGGTTGATAAATACGCATGTAATATGTTGAAATGTTTCGAGTTCCTATATCGCGATTATTATTATTATATTTATCTAACAACGCAAAACTTTGAATTTTTATTATTTTAATTCTTCGCCATTTTTATTTTGAGATGGTTGGGGAGTAGCTAAAATTATCTCCAGTCAACGAAAAGTTAATTCAAACGTTAAGTTAAACGAAAGTTAATTCAAACGTTAAGTTAAACGAAAGTTAATTTAAACGTTAAGTTAAACGAAAGTTAATTCAAACGTTAAGTTAAACGAAAGTTAATTTAAACGTTAAGTTAAACGAAAGTTAATTTAAACGTTAAGTTAAACGAAAGTTAATTCAAACGTTAAGTTAAACGAAAGTTAATTTAAACGTTAAGTTAAACGAAAGTTAATTTAAACGTTAAGTTAAACGAAAGTTAATTTAAGTTAGGAGATTTAATTTTTTTAACAATTTTTGTTTTCGTTTTATCACGTCCTATAAATTTTCTGTCCAAGTCAGAAACGAAGATACTTGGATGAAATTTATAACTCTCGGACCTTCGCCAAAGTTATTACAATATTCAAGAGATCACTTCTGTTTATTCACTCGCTGGCCACGACGACCGTTGGACCATGGGAGCTGCTTTAATTTATTTCCTCCTTGCAAATCTTCAGCCTCGACCACCCTCCCACCTCCCACCCCTCGCCCTTTCCTTGCCTTGCCCAGTATACTTTGTCGCGACAACGCAGAGGCGTTTGACCAAACCCCAAAGACTTGAAATGGGGATGAGAGGAGCAACTTTGATATTGAATTAATAATCAGGTTTCTCCCACTGGGCTATGTACATATATATATATATGTATATATATATATATATATATTCATAGATAGAATAAATGAATATATATATATATATATATATATATATATATATATATATATATATATTGAAAACTAACATGGGTACTCTGAATTGTAAACTTTTGTATAGCATCTTCTTGTCGAGAGTCTTTGATGATTAAATTATATAATATTGAGAGCTCTTGGGGATGCAGCAATAATTAATGCAGTAGAGAATCTTATCTCAGATATATACAATTTATTTATGAATATTAATCAAAGCGTGTAAATGAGATTTTTTTTCGAGTTCATTTTATCATTGAGATCGTTTTGTTGATACAGTCGAGTCCAAAATTCATATCAATTGTTAATAATTGTTCATAAAGTTGACAAAAAAAAAAAAATGATATCTAATTCAATGAAAATCGATCAAAATTGACAATTTATATCGTTCAAATGGAATAATATCAGTAAGGATATATTTATAAATATTTAGTTTATTGTTCGATTATTTAATGCAGGGTTGGAGGGGGGTGGGGGGAGGAGAGGGGGGAGGGTGCTTTATACTTCGTAAAGGAAAAACTTTTCGTCAAAATAAAATAAATCAAAGTAAACTTAAATTAAAATTAATACTTTCGCGACGCCATTTTGTCTGCCATTAATCGACAAAAATTTAATCTTGACGAATATCTCGCTAAAACTAAATTCAATTGAGCAACTTTCAATTAAAACACATCTTTTTCTTGATGGAAAAGTCTCTCTGTCTCTCTCTCTCTCTCTTTCTGTCTCTGAGAATCATCGCAAAAGCTTTAATATTTTCGTTTCTCTCGAGCCCAATCTCGACGTACTCCCTTTTCCTCTTCCCAATACAATTCGCGAGATTAAAAGAAAATTTATAGTGCACCTCCGGGCATCGAGAGCGAACTACCCGAACTCACTTCTATATATATATATATAGAAGTGAGTTCGGGTAATATATATATGTATATATATATATAGTTGCTCGCGAGTTTGGCGCAAATGGACATTCATTTTGCAATACCTTTCACCTTTTCCATCCTGACCTTTCAAACTTGTGGAAAAACGAACAGAACAAAACCCATAACATCAGAGTTATATAATCCATATCAGCGATACGAAAAAGAGAAACAAAAGGGTTGAGTTTCACGCTGCTTTTGTTTCATTGGGTGTATAGATGTATCCCATTAATCGAGAATCTTGTTCGTCAAAATTTCATGTGTTATTTTTCTCTTTTCTAGCTTTGCATTACGTGAGGAATATTTTTGGAGTGGATTAAACTTCAGAAATTAAATTTATACGAGCCACTAAGGGATGTTAAAAAATGAGGATTTTTGTCTCACTGGGTGCCTTGTTCGTCAAAATTTCACGTGTTAGTTTTCTCTTTTCTAGCTTTGCATTACGTGAGGAATATTTTTGGAGTGGATTAAACTTCAGAAATTAAATTTATACGAGCCACTAAGGGATGTTAAAAAATGAGGATTTTTGTCTCATTGGGTGCACAGATGTATCCCATTAATCGAGAATCTTGTTCGTCAAAATTTCATGTGTTATTTTTCTCTTTTATAGCTTTGCATTACGTGAGGAATATTTTTGGAGTGGATTAAACTTGAGAAATTAATTTTATACGAGCCACTAAGGGATGTTAAAAAATGAGGATTTTTGTCTCACTGGGTGCCTTGTTCGTCAAAATTTCACGTGTTAGTTTTCTCTTTTATAGCTTTGCATTACGTGAGGAATATTTTTGGAGTGGATTAAACTTCAGAAATTAAATTTATACGAGCCACTAAGGGATGTTGAAAAATGAGGATTTTTGTCTCATTGGGTGCACAGATGAATCGCATAAATCGAGAATCTTGTTCGTCAAAATTTCACGTGTTATTTTTCTCTTTTATAGCTTTGCATTACGTGAGGAATATTTTTGGAGTGGATTAAACTTCAAAAATTAATTTTATACGAGCCACTAAGGGATGTTAAAAAATGAGGATTTTTGTCTCATTGGGTGCACAGATGAATCGCATAAATCGAGAATCTTGTTCGTCAAAATTTCACGTGTTAGTTTTCTCTTTTATAGCTTTGCATTACGTGAGGAATATTTTTGAAGTGGATTAAACTTCAGAAATTATATACATATATAAATAAATATATATATATATATACATTTAGTCATTGTATAAATTGAATATTACTGAATTGTATAAACTCTAATTTTTGGATTTTGGTCTAATTCATGGTCTCGCTTGCCAGTCTCTCCTGCAGGGAGAATAGCTCATCGCTCATAATAAACATGTCGAATTCATGACTCGTTCGTTTCCATGCCAAAATTATTATTATTCTGTGGATCCTGCAGCTAATTATTTAACGGTAATTAACGTAATTTCTTAGTTGGGAATTGTCAAAAGGAAGAGAGTGCATGGCGGAGAAAAATGAATCCTCTCAACCGTATTTTTTCGTGGTCGCACGAGGGTCACCCTGCAGTGTCGAGGAGAAGATATAGGGAAAGGGGAATGTTTTGCCTCGGTAAATTACCCACAGTACACGCAGACTCGAGGGTTTCGCCCGAGTTATACTTTTCGCTAAGTGCTTCCTTCTTAAGGGTGATTTACGTTTTTATTTTTTGCACACAATATGGGGTGAGAAAATTACTGCGGACTTGGTGTGATATGGTGTGGTTGGGGGAGGTTATATAGCTGAGCTTTGGGGGTAGAAATAAAAGTCACTCGCATTTTCCTATAAAGTACGATGCCATTTAGGTGTTTAAATTTACCTGGGTAAATAAATGTACCTCACCTATTTATATTATATATTATATTATATATTATATTATATATTATATTATATATTATATTATATATTATATTATATATTATATTATATATTATATTATATATTATATTATATATTATATTATATATTATATTATATATTATATTATATATTATATTATATATTATATTATATATTATATTATATATTATATTATATATTATATTATATATTATATTATATATTATATTATATATAAAAATCTTATCTTGTTTGATAATAACTTCGTAATATACCAAGAATGAATAAAATGAAGCTTCGAAAAAAAAAAAAAATAACAAACAAAAAAAAAACAAAAATGGCCGTTAAACGAAAATTTTGGATTTTGGCTGGCGAATACTCACAGTTTGTTTGGGTGCATGATCCCCATGATCACCGACACCTGGGACACCTGGTGGTCCAGGATTTTCTCTCGCGGCTTTCATGCTTTCCGCTATTTTCTGGAATCTGTTCTTCCTCATCTGAATCCTCTTCGCCATGTATCCGACTGTCGCGTATTCTGCGAACGAACGAACATTGTCGATTAAAAAAAATTGGGCACGCGTACCACGATTTATTTCCATGGGAAGATTTCTCCTCGATTTATTTTGTTCAAATGTTTCTTCTCGTCCTCCGTGATATATGTGAAATTTCCGGATTCCATACTTGCGAACTTGCCCGCTCACTTTTTCTTGTCATTTTTTTTTTTTTTTGTTTTTTTTTTTTTAATATTTTGGATATTTAAAAAAAAAATTAAAAAATTTTTTTTTTTGTCATTTCAATTTTGCATAAGCCAACGTCATTTTTTTTTTCTCGTAATTTAACATGAGAGATTCTTTTTTTTTTTTTTTTTTTGCCAAAACGACGAAATTATATCGCGTGGCTATCCCACCCCCCCCCCCCCCCTCCCCCACAACCCCTAAACGAGGGACGCGTGATTTCACGTTCGTACTGCAAGTTTCGATGGGATAATAATCGAGGATATAACGATAGTATGACCAGAGTTGGATCGTTATTTCCACCCCCCCTCCCTCCCCCCCCGTGACCCCACGACCAACCCCTCTGTAGTTATAGCTTCCGGTTCCTTTCTAGAACGTGGAAGGATAACACGATAACCGGAAGTTTGCCCCGGGCGCGAACCGAACGCGGATCGACTCGATATATATATATATACATATATATATATATATATATATTGTATATTGAACTTTTTCACAACGATTTATCGTGGCGTTTATTACGAAAGAAATTTTTTTATCATTTCTTGGCACTCGAGAAAAATTGTTCTGTACCATTTTATCTCGATGTTTGAAATTTTTTTTTTTTTTTTTCCAAATCCTTATATATATATATATATGTATATTGTTTTTATTACTTTTTCAATTTTTTTTCGTAATAACTATTTGATTTTTCCACTTCATTCATGTTTTTTTTTTTTTTTTAAATTTTTTTCTTATTTTTTGGCACATTGCCGATTAACCCTCGCAATTATACGAATTTCATACTGTTTGATTAATTAAAGATTTTTTTTAGCCTTTGACCCTAGCGAATATTTATTATATATCAGTATTTAAGTCTTTTTGTTTTAGTAAAAAATAAAATTAAAAAAATACAAAAAAATGAATCATTTATCAAAATAATAACAAATCAGAATTTTCCACTGAAAACATAAAGAGGATATAAATTTTGTTTTTATATCAACAATTATGCTGCAGAAAAACGGTTAAAAAAGTAAGAATAATAATAATAATAATAAACATGGTAAAAAATGTATTTATCAAAGGGTTAATCGGCTTGGTTTTTTGACACTATATCTATATACATTGATATGTATAATAAATAAATTTCACGGTAACTATTCACGACTGTGGGCCTCCTCGAGCAGTGGTCCTGCAGGATCCTTCACGGAAAAAAAACGTTTATGCGAAAACATGGAATTACTCGGCTGCAAAATATATCTGCAAATATAAAAAAATTTATATAATATATAAATATATATAAATATGGATAGATATAGATATATATATATATCGAACACATATACGATTTATGGTCGAAAATATATATATAAAAGACATGTGTAAAAAATATTTTTTTCTCATATACATTTTTTCCGTGGAGGATATGTATACTTAAGGGCATATACATATAGTTTTTTTTTTACATAGTTTAAATACATACATACACAACTTTTGTATATATATATACAATATATATATTGGTAATAACAGGATGAAATTTCGTTAGGTTGATTTTAACCTCGGTCTTTAGATCAGGATTTTTTTTTTCTATCTTTTAGGTAAGAAAAAAAATTTAAGGTCTAACGCGGAGCTTACATCGTATTTATATTCATGATAGTTGATTTAGAGGCAAAAAAAAAAAAGAAAGACGACGACGTTGATGAGAACGATAAGATCAAGGACCGAAGTTCATTAATAAATACATATACAGATAGACTTAGATTAAATTATATTTTTAGACTTTTTTTAAAATGTAAATAATAATTTTCACGTAAATTAGTGTAATTAATAATATTTTAGCAGCTGCCTTAAATAGACAATAATTTTTTTTTTTACTTGTTCGACTTTATATTATGATGAAAGTGATAATTTTTGCATATACAAAATTCAAGTAATATATTTAATTGCATAAAGAGAATTTTTCTTACACATAGACCGAAGAATCGATTTATTTTATGGTGAAAAAAATTGTATTTGCATTTAAAAAAAAAGAACAATTATTAGAGCTGCAAATGTAAAAATTTACATTTGGGGATTTAATAATTTATAATGAAATAAATTTAATTTCAATAAATCTCGTTTTTTTCCGAATGACATTTCGATTATTATTCAAATAAACGTGTCATTGCATTTTATCGTCATTGCAGTGTCTATCGATTTATTATTGCTTTATAAAAAAAACTTTTTAAACGATTAAATATACTCTCGTATTTCCTAAATATTCATATTTATTCTCTATTAAAATGTCCATATATGACCTATTCGTAAATTGTCTATGAAATATTTTGCGTAAAGTAAAATTATTATTTTTTGACCAAGGCTTACTTTGGATTTCGTATTATCTTGGAAATTGGAGCTTGATAAAAGCAAAACAAGGACAGTCTAAAATCAAAATTTAGGGAAGCTTTTTTTAAATACTTTTTTGGGCACTTTTTGCAAATCTGACGGTTTCTAAAAGCTGGAAAATGTTTTTATTTATAACATGTTTATATTTATATACACAGACATACACATACCTTCTCTCATTTAATTCTGGGTTCGTTACTTGTTACCTTTACCTTTTCATGTAACTTTAGATAACTCTCTCTCTTTCTCCTTTGGGCCAAATCAAAATCAAATTTCTTTCATTGCAAGAGTTCACGATCTTTTTTTTATTTTTATTTATCAAGTAATTTTTGTTTCTATATTTAATTAAAATTCCTTTATGCTTCATTGGTGATAATTTGTTTCTGATAATCAGCAGTGGATTTAAACAAAAAAATCCTCATTATCATTAAATTAAATATTCAAAATTTTAATTACAACGTATATATAAAAAAATCCAAGCAGTTGCGTTTAAATCGCGTTTGTGTCAGATTATCTCAAAATAAGCAACGCATATATTCCACAATAAAATCTTGCTTCTGGCATTATAGACAGATGTAAAATTAGAAAATATATTCTACGGATCTTATATTTTTAATCGAGAAGGTTAAAGGGTGATCAAAATAACCATTTACCTCTTTAGGCTGACATCACTCGGGGTCAAAATTTCTAATGGAGCGGAATATTTTCTCTCGGAAGGGTGGTATCGTGTAACTACTATTATACACCCTATATATATATACACTCGTATTTTATATATATATTATATATTATATTATATATATATATATAATATATATATTATATATTATATTATATATATATATATATCGATAGAAATATGCATTATACTGTATGAACGAGCAGAGGTTGAAGGGTGAATTATAATTAGCGGTGGCGTAATCGGGTCACCAATTTTAGGCACCGCTGAAGGGGTGGCGAGTGAAGAGGGTCATCGGATAATATAAGTTGCAAAGTTACAGCCATCGTTTTCTCCTGTGCGGATCCCACGTCATCACAACGACGAAGACGACGCCGATTGATGACGTCGAGGACGCTGATGACGTAGCGTCGACGTGGACGAGGATGCTGATGCTGACGACGAACTCTGACCTGCATTGCTCGTCGTTCTATTATATAGAGTCGAACCGAAAGAGAGAGAGAGAGAGAGAGCGAGAGGGAGTTGGATCAACACTCGCGCTCCTCTGCCGGACGTTACAAGTACTACGGACTCGGCCATAAAGGAGACAGAGGGCGCCACAACATGGTTCCTTTGACGCCAGCATCTTGCATCCAAAAAGGGGCGTGTATACACGATATTACGACGACGTACAGTGAAACTTCCAATAAGTTAAAAAAAAAGGACATCCCCTCTTCGGCTATTCGGCTTTCCCCACTGGCATGGGGTGGGGGGTAGTCGAATTATTAACTCAAAGGAGGCACTTTAAGAACTTATTGGACGTTCCACTGTACATTACACATGCGGCTTTTCCGGCTAAATTTACAGGCGCGTCTCCCTAAACCTCTGGAATTTAGCCGTCAATTTTTTTTATGATTCTTGCAACCCTTAAGAGCATCCCAGTTTTTTTGTAAATTTTTTTTCTTCAGCCGTTATTTGACAATAATTTCAACAAGCTTCAAGGAACTGGTGAAAAATTTGACAAAAATGTTATATATCAAAAGACCCAAGCTGTATCCTGAACTGGCTTTCATTTCTATTTTTTTTTCACACATTTGTGTTTGAAAAAGCTTGAAAAAAAAAATGGAAAAAAAAGTGGTCATTATATTTACGACAATTTTTTTTTTTTAGATTTTTTTCAGACTATTTAATCAAAGGTTTTTTTTCTGCTAAATTTTATTGAGTTCCTATGCTTTTTAGAATGAGAGAATCTCTGTTTGAATATTATTATTATTATTTTTTAAATAAGACCCAATATCAGTAATGCAGTAATAAAAAAAATTTTCACGGGCATTATTTTGTGCCTCGATTATTTTTTTACTCACTTAATGCAAGAATTTTGATGAAGAATAAAAGTGGAAAAACACTTTTTTTCAACCATCCTCATTTATATACACATAAATCTATATCTATATATATAGAACGACGATAAATACATATATACATATATATATATATATATTTACGTGAATCGGCTTTGGGCAAAAAATTTGTTCCCTACGAATTGCTATCGTAGAATTTATTTGCTTTCCATTCGAGTGTTCTTAAAATGTTAAAAAAATGTTCAAACTTTCAACCCTTAAATACGTTTTGATTTACACCCTTTCCGTACAAATATGGATCTTTCGCGTCGGCGATCGATTCAATTGATCTCCCCAATTATTAATTATTCTTCGATAATTAGATGATACTAAACTTATTTTTTTTCCAAAATGGAGTAAAGTCATTTATTCTACAAAGTTCAAAGTACATTGGCAAATTTTTAGGAATTTTTGCAACCACTTTGAATAGGTCAAAAAAATCAAACTCTTTCGAGTTTGACGACCATGTTTTTATGGATCAGGTGGCGTTTTTCACATGGTATGGAAAGGGTTAAAATATTTTTATTTAAAGCTTTTCTATTTTTTCCCTATCCGACTTGAGACACTTTAGTAATGTTCAATTTTTCCAGTAAATAGGGAAATTTGACGAATTTTTATTTTGAAAAGTAGAAAAGCTTTTAATAATATTCTTTGCCTGCTGAAGGCCGATTCAGGTACATACACATACACACACATATATATATACACATTTATATATATAAATATATATATATATACATATACATATATATTGATCGTTATGTATCTGTATATATATATATAGCAATATTTTACATACTACATGACATGCTGCGATGCGGTTTATTTCTGGCGTGCATCGTAGCATGAAAATCGTTCGATCCGCGTTTGTCACGCCGCGGTTTTAAACTGACGGAACACCCGGGGATGTCGTCTTTGTCGTTTCTCGTAAAAAAAAATATTGCGCTAAACGAGGCAGAGTCGTATATGTATATATATATATATTTATATATATATATATGTATATATATATATATATATATATATGATAGAATTTTTTACTCTTTTTATACGCGATTTTTTTTTTATTTTTTTTTTTCGTTTGGCTCGTACAAAACGTAATCGGGCAAAAAAGCTCTACAATTTGGGATGTTTTCTACCGCTCAAGCTCTGTTTCTTTTCGTTTTTTTTTTCTTTTTTTTTAACGTGGAAAACTAAATTAGTAGAAAAATTTTCGTCAAGAACTAGAAAGATTTTTTTTTTGTCAAGACAAAAGCTTTTTTTGTCGGGCAAAAGCTCTACTCGTGGAGGGTTTTTGTTCTAAGCCTCTAGATTTTTGCTTTTGCTCCTTGCTGGCTCAAGATTTTTTTTTTGTTTTTCTTCTTCTGCTGGATCGCTGTAAAATTCGTCGATGGATCTATGTGAGTTTTCGTTGAAAAAATAATGTTGTTTTTTTTTTTTTTTTTCGTTCAGCCCTGTACTAAAAAAATTATCGGCGGATGCACCGATATTGGTCATTAAAATTGTACAATTTTTCTCGTGGAAAAAACTGAAAAAAAAAAAAAATTAAATAATAAAAATGACACGTAGAATTTTTTCGTCTGATGCTGTATGGACCGAATTTGATGAGGGTCATTATTAATGGTCACTCATAAAAATATTTATGAGCAATCTCAACATTTGAACCAAATGACTCATCAATAATGTCCACCATTAATTTAAACAAACACTCATGACCCCACTCAAAAATACTCGAATCATTTTATCATCATTCAAATCACTCATTAATATTCAGACTTTCATATAGAGATTCCAAAATTCTCATGCCAATGGCCATTCGCAGAAACTTTCACACAGCCACTTATTAAAGCTTCGTAATTATTCAGCCTGGAAAAACCATTTAAACAATTATTTATAAAAAACATGATTTTGCATATAAACGCAGATTCACATATATACATATATATGCGTAGAATAATGTTATTGAATTTGCTGACAAACAATTTGACCACGTGATGAAAAAAAAAAAAAAAAATGTATATACAGCAAATATGACCATAATCGGTGCATCAACACCTTGCTGGACTATAAAATAATTTCTACAATCAGCTGTAATCAATTTTGGCAATCCAATTTTCGATATGCACACACATATATATATATATATATACATATATAAAATATATATATACACATATGTATATATATATATATATATATCCCTTACTAATCTACTGCGCTCTAACTACAAATCGTGTTTCATACCATATTTTCTCTACACCCCGGCACATTCGGAATTTACCCAATCCAAATTTGCTGGTTTTTTCGTTTTTTGTTTTTTTTTTTTTTTTTTTTTTGGGATTTTTTGTGCTTTTTTTTACGACCCATTCCGATGGAATTGATCGTACAGCGTAAACGCGCAGCCCCCGTGTCGGTGCACTCGTATATAACTTTACCGGGATATAATAAATTCCACAGATAAGGGAAAACAGATTCGGACGAGGTTTTCATCCGCGGATTATTTTTCGTTGGCTCCGCGCGCGCGTAAAAATCCGAAAATATTTAATTCCCCGATCATGAGTAATGAGAATGCAATTAAAATTTTTTTTTTTATTCCCGACATGCCCACAGAGCAAAAAAAATGAGATTGTACGTTTTTAACGATTCGTGTTTATCGTACAATCGTGGAAATTAAATTGCTCTCTAAGGTCAAAGGTCGAGATCGTTTTTTTTTCTTTTTTTTTCTTTTATCAACCATAAAATATAAATTTTACGATTTTTCAAGATCCCGGAACGAACGATAAAAAAATATAAACAATAAGAAAATAACAAAAATTAAAAAAAAAAAAAAAAAAAAAAAAAACGCGTATGACCGGAGTGACCTCGGAAGAAACGGAGCTGGAAATAAACGCGCCCGCGTTTGTTTATCAGGACTTTGCGTGCACGCAGCGAGAGAGGATAAGGACGGGAAAGTATGAATTATTATAATACATCACATTGTATATATATATATATATATATATATATATATATATATATATATATATATATATATACATATACATATATATATATGTATATAAGCGACAGGATTGCGTGCTCGAGGGAAACAAAGTGCGACGGGGATGAAAGATTTTTTTTTTTCATATATATATATGTATATATATATACATATATATATATATATATATATAAATAAGATCTCGAGGCCCTTTCTCCAGTGCTCGTTGTCTTCGTCATTCGCACGTGTGATCTCGAAGCGAGTCCCACGACGCATAAATGGAAGAAAAAAAAAAAGTGAGTGAGAGAGAGAGAGAGAGAGAGAGAGAGAGAAATAAGAAGAAAAAGAAAAGTTGTATATTTATCGCATACGCGGGAACTTGCCAAGTTCGATTCTAATCGAGTTTGTCGGTGGAAACGTGCGAAGACTGATCGTTTCGGACTCGGGAAGGGGTCTCGTAAATTATCATCTTTTTTTTTCTCTCTTTTTTTTGGTCTTTTTGATTTTTTTTTTTTTAATTTTATTTTTTTAATATAATGAAAAAAAGAAAAAAAAAAAAAAAAAAACGAGCGTCAGTCGAGTCGAGAGCAATTTTTTATTAATTGGGTGAAAAAATTTTTTCATACGCGACCGATCGATAATTGTCAAGCGATTTGTGTAAAAACGATTTTTCTTCAGATCGTTATTTTTTTTTTTTTTTTTAATTTTTAAAATTTTTTGAAAAAACGCGAGAGTCCGAAAATTGGATACAGCTAAAAGCTGACAGACTCTCGTGACTCCTCGGTCTCGTGACCCGCGATGACTTTTTCTTTTCCTTTGACTTTTCATTTAAATGGAATCTCATTCTTGTTTTATTTAAAGAAAATTATTAGGTCAGTCGCGAGTCTTGGATCAGTCGATCGAACGCAATCGGTGCACACTGCTTCGTGATCTAATGCAAAAATTGCAAAATTCCCAGGTGTTTCCTGGTAAGGATGGGGATGAGGGAATTTTTTTTTTTTTTCGTGATTTTTTTTTTTTAAATGCAAAAGGCAGACAAAAGTGCCAATACAACGATTTTACAACACAATTTGCGTGACATCAGCGCGTGAAATTTGTGCAAAAATGCGGACAATATTACACACATAAAAAAAAATAATAATAATAATTAAAAAAAAAAAAAAAAATGATAAAAAAAAATTCGCGTGACAGTGTGGAGCGTTTTGGATCGATCGATCGTATCCCATGATTAATCTCGAGTGTACCGAGCGATTAATCGATTCACTTCGAGTCCGATTGAGATCGTAGACCGCGAAAGCTCCCGCCGGGACTGGCGTCTCGACGTTAAAAATACAGACAACAAGGCACATAGACAGAGACAGATATACAAAGACACAGGCTTAGGGGTAGTTTTTTTTTTTTTGTTTTTTTTTTTCATTTTTTAATTTTTTCAAGGTCACGATCGACAGGTGTAGGAATATCGGTAGTGGAATTTATATTACAGTGACTCTTAACACGTCAATTGTGTTAATAAAGATAATAATTTGGGTTTGGGGTGCAGAGGCATCGCGGCAATGTCACCCGCGTCTGAGATTGGGGAATATTTTCGAGGAATTCAATTCATTAATTTGGATAATGGCGGATTGGAATAATAAATAAAAAGCCTCGTGCGAGAAACTTTGGTAAAAAATTTTTGTTATTCCCCGTTGAGTCACGTTGGGGTGGTTACTGAGAGAAACGATGAGCGATGGGGCTGCGGTGATCCGAAACGAGTCAGAGCGAAGCTGGGATAACAAACGTTGATGAAATTTTTCGAGGTTAAGTCCGGGGGAAGCGGCCATTTTGTTGTCAGCAATGAGAAAATGTCTGACTGGTCGAATTGATTTTCCATTTTGTTTTATTTTTTGTTTCGTTCCTTATTATTTATCGATAAATTTATTAAAAGGAATAGTTAGAGATTGAATGAAATTATTGAAAGATAAAATGTCAACTGTTACGACCCATTTTGATAAAATTATATAGAATTGACAAAACGAATTACCGATGGCGGTGCTGCTGTCGCAGATTTAATGAAGATTTAAATTTAAGGGTTGATTTACGACAGTTGGAGAATATTTATTGCGATTAAATATCGACTATCGATATATATATATATATTGACCATGTAGAATCCTCCATTTTAGAAAATCCAAGTACATGAATTTTCGTATTTTTCTTTAAGTAGAATTTTTAATTTTTCTACGTCCCTTTTCCCAAGGGGTGAAAGGGTCAAGTGCCAAGTGAAAAAATGTAGGCCTAGTAATTTTCCCCAAACTACCTCAAAATGAATCTTTCGACCGCCATATTGTCAGTTTCTCACCCCGACCACCAGATATGGAATATTCACAAGCTCTCAGTCGAATATATTTTTTTTTGGCTCTTCAATAAACGATTTCAAAGGGCTGTGTCAAAGGGCATATTCAAAGGCTTCAAAGGGTCATCAGCTGCCAAATTAGGAGGCTATCAGTTTTATCATAATTGACTGTGATCAATGAGTATCAATTAAGGGGGCTAATAGCATTTTTAAAAAGTGTTTTAATTGACCAAAAAAAATTATTAACAACCGAGGTCACGACCCCATGACTTATCCGAATGAAAAAAGGATGTAGGGTTGGTGAGGTCAAAAGGTGAATAATCGATATCGGATTGAATCGTCAAAGATGGATGACGACGAAGAAGAAGAAGAAGAAGCAGAAGAAGAAGAAGAAGAAGAAGAAGAAGAAGAAGAAGAAGAAGAAGAAGAAGAAGAAGGATAAGAAGAAGAAGAAACGGTAGGAAAACGACGGTATAAAATGAACGACAAAGTCGACCAGGAAGAGATGGACACGACGGATCGACGAGAGAGAGAGAGAGAGAGCACGACCATGGAAGAACTTTTGGGCCGATGGGGAACGACGAAGACGGTCCGCGCGTTAACTTACCGAGGAGCGACGCGAAGACCATGACGAAACAAGTTCCCAGGTAGACGTCGATGGACTTGACGTAGGAGATTTTGGGGAGGGCTGCGTTAGTCGAGGACATGAGGGTTGTCATGGTAAGCACAGTGGTTACTCCGAGGGCGACCCGAGCGGGGGTTGCGTTTCGGTTTAGCCAAAAGCTCACCCATGAGATTATCACGATTAATCCCGAGGGTATGTAGATCTGGATCAGGTAGTAGCCCATCGATCTCACGAACTGGATCTCGCAAGCTAGCCGAGAATAATTTCCTGCGAAAAAATAAGAAGAAAGGAGACATTTTTCTCATGAGTTTTACACGTGTATTTACTGAATTTTTTTCGTCATCTTTGCTTTTTTCTTTGCATTCTTTTTTTTTTTTGGCGAAGGGTAGTTTTTATTATTATGATGATTGGCTGGCGTTTATGACCTTGGTGATGATTGACCTTGAAAAGCTCTTGGAGTCACATTCCTGTTTCTTTTTTTCTCCCTTACTTTCATCCCTCTCCCTCTCCCTCTCTCCCTCTCTTCTCTTTACCTTATTCTCTCGTGCTTCGTTTCTTCCATTGGCAACTTTTACTGCTCGATACTTTCCTCTTCGATACATCTGCCCCAATTTTCCTATTCCCCCTCAATCTCTCTCTCTCTCTCCCTCTCTCTATTCCCTTAATCTTTTCTTCGGAGCTATTTCTTCCTCGGTATAATACAACCCCCTTTTTCAACCCTCACAATGTTTCCTTTCTTTTTTTTTCACCCGATAGTAAATTGGCAGGTTTTTTTTTCCCACACATGACGCTTATATATCCACGAGTTTCCTTCACTTCACCGTGGCAATATCCGGGAACAATCTTAATGGCCATTGCACGAGGGCTGGCATGCTTTTGTAGCTATATATATATATATATATATATATATCCTTATGGGGTTGAAACCCTCTGGCTAGTTGGTCTCGACAGGCTTTGCGACACTACGCAATGCCACTAGCATAAAATCTATATATATATAGACATATATACATATATATATATATATATATATATATATATATATATATATCGAACATTAACGTAGCATGGTTAGGTGGATTATCGTACAGTTCGGCAGCAGTTGGGTAATTTCAACCACCCCAGAAGCTTTAAGCACATCCCCACTGCCACTTTGCCCGAAAAGGGGCTGTCTAAGATTGGCAGGGTGGGGGGTGGGTCATTTCTGAGTGACTAGAAATATGCCTGCGATCGACTGGTAATACGATGGCCGGAATTTTGACCCCACAAATCGAAACTACTTTTATATAAAATTCTCACGAATTCTCATTCGACACCTGCAGAAAAAATTTCGAGATGAGATGATTTTTTTTTTCCTCCCTTTTGGCAGAGTAAAATTTTAAGGGTATTCGAATGACAATAAAAAAAAAATTGTACACTGAGTTTGTGTTTGTTTTTTCATTCGATCCTTGATCACGTTCGATTTTCCAAAAAAAAAATTCAAAACTTGCCACTCTTTGGGGCTTATTTTAAATTCGACTTAAACGAGAGAAATTAAATTAGACGAATAAAAATGGCGTGACGAAAAAATAAATAAAAATTTGATTTGATGAAAAAAAATTATACCTCACAATTTTTAATCTCTTCTAGACTGAATTAATATTTTAAAGACAGTCTGTCTATGATTTTTGGTTTTTTTTGTCGTATTTGCATCATTCTTTATAAATTGCACTGTTTAAAGCATAAAAAAGGGAGGGTGCGAGAGGGTGAATTTTTAAGGCTTAGGAAACCTCCCTCACCGAATTCGAGCACATATTGACAGCTCGTAAAAATAGTCTCTCGAGGGCGAATGCGTAAAACTTTTCCTTTTACAATCACACATATAACTATATATACATATATAAATATAAATATAAAAATATATATATATATAAATATATATAAATATATATATAGAAATATATAAATATATATAAATAAATAAATAAATATATATATATATATATATATATATATATATATAGCAGTTACATCACGAGATATACGAGAAAACAAAGGAAATATACATCAGTCGTAATACTATATAGGCGAGGGAATGAGAAAAGCAATCGAGCACACAGTAAAATGCATTTCAATGCATTTTTTTTTTTTTTACTTCACCCTTCGATGTGCAGTGCCGAGCTGCAGTTCGAATTTTAACGTGGCTTCCACACACACACACACATGCACACTTGTATTTATTTTGAACTGACTCGCTTACACTCACAACGTACAGAGACATTATGCGGTGAAAATGAAAAAATGAAAAAAGAAAAATAAAAAATAAAAGCTTTTATGCCATACATGCTTCATTCCAGTACCCCTGTAACTTTTTTCCTCCTTGTTTTTTTCTTTATTCACATTTTTTTTTTTTTTTTTTTTTCTTAACCATTAAAATCATAGTGAGGACATTAACGGGGCCGTAAAAGGCACTTTACGTGAAGTATCCACACGCGACGTTCGTATATATATATATATATAGACGTATTTGCACAAGAGAGCTTTTTTGCAGCTCGACGTCCGTCTCTGAATTATTTTTATATGGAACACAAAGACCAAAGTTTATTATTTTAACGTCAGTGAACGAATTATTATTTAATGACCTGTGAACTTTCCAATTGGACAGACAAAAAGCTTGAAAAACGTGAATTTTTTTTTCATCTCATGAAAATATAATTTTGAATTATTGATAGAAGATGAAAAAAAAAAAAAAAAAAAAAATCAAGCAAATATCCTTAAGGCAAAAGCAATAGGAAAAAGTTGAGATGAAAATTTTTCACGAGAGTTAAGTAACCGATGAACAGAGAAATGAAGAAGATTCTTTCTGACCAGAAAATGGAAAAGTCTTCACTTTTCTTCTGCCCTCACAAGGTCGGGTCACACGAGAATTTTTTGACCTCTATCCATTTCGTAGTTTTAAAAGTCAACTGGTTTTTTTTTTTTTTTTTTTTTTTTTTTTTCTTTTCTCACGGCAAAATAAAGAAAGAAAAATAAAAAATCTCTGAAATATTTTTTTCCACCTTATCAATGTACGAGTGCTGAGAGAAGACGAGAACACCCGAGGAGAGAATTTATGAATTTCTTCGGGTCGCTTTGCACACACGCGTATGGCGGCGTGAGATGAGGTGGAAGATCGGACGACGCCATTTTGGACGCTCTCGTAGATATTTCGCGAGCTGTACACGCGCGTCTCTAGTGTATAATGTACTTTTTTTTTCTTTTAACATTGCAAAGTGCACTCTTGACGCTATAGACTCGGATCCATAGAGTCTCTAGGAGGCAAAAAAAAAAAAAGTTGACCTTTGACATATTTTCGTCCAAGAGAATTTCGACAAGTTTGCTTTTTTTTTTTTTGTCTCTCGCGTAACATTTTTTTTTCACGTGTCATATTGATGGGTATGAGCTTTTAGCGAAGTTTCGTAGTTTGCAATTTTTTCCCATCAACACGAGTATTTTTTTTCTTTCTTTTTCATTTTCGAGCGACAATTATTGATTTTTTTTAGTTCGAAAAATTATGATGGCATTTTAAAGTGTAGATAAATAGATTGTAAATTTGAATAATTTTTTTTTTAAGTTCATTTAAAAAATTCGTACAAATTTTTATTGTCGTTTTTTTTTAAATTTTTTCGTAAAATATCAAAAAAGTTATTTTGCAATTTGAGTAAAAGTTAATTTTTCACGAAATTTGGGGATCGACAAGTGCAATATCCAATTTTTTTTTTCTTCACTGTTAATCTTTGACCAAAATTAAAGAAAAGTTTTTTAATTTCCTAAATCCCCTCCTCTCTCTCTCTCTCTCTCTCTCTCTATCTGCAAGATGAGCATTTTACAGGTGGATAGTTTCATCTCCTGGGTGGCCCAAATATTCGACGAATTTTCTTTTTCTCATTCGTCTCTTATTCCAATCACTCTGAATATATATATATATATATACATACATATATAGCTATATAATATAACTTTGTCATTTCTCTTATTTCTTTATCTCATCTTTTCGCGAGCGTTCGAGCTCAGCGAAGGATTTCACGAGACACTAATGACCCGGGAGCGGATAGAGTCGAGAAAAAAGCGAAGGAATATATATATATATTCCTTCGCTTTTTTCTCGACTATATATATATATATATATATATATATAGAAAGAGAGAATTTTCTCTTTCAGGTATCCGACACTCGCACGCCAATTCACCCTCTATAAAACTACCCCCCTTTCTCTCACTCTCTCTCTCTCTCTCTTTTTCTTGTGCCCTTTATTTCTCTCTCTCTCCCTCTCTCTTTCTCTTCACCCTCTTCACACCAATCTCACGAGCGAAACGCTGAATTCGTTCTCTTGAGCTTCGTGAATTTGTCTGTCGGAGCTTTCGGAGATAAAGCGTCCGATCATCGTTGCAGGACGAAGAATTGTCGTTCAGTTTATATATATATATATATATATATATAAATTCTTCGTCTTTGGGTTTGGGTTTGGGTTTGGGTATATATATATATATATATATATATATATATATATATATATACGAGTACAAAGACGAAGAAATTTTATTGGAATGAGTGAAAAGCAGAGAAATGTATAAAATGAGAATATATAATATAAAACGTCGTTTTTCTGCAACGACGTTGACGACGACGAAGATGACGAGGACGTTGAAGAATAAAAAAACGAACAAACAAACGATTGGAAACTCGCACGTCATCTTCACCCTGAGAGCTTTGCTCAATGAAATCCACCGGTAATTGTGGAAATCCGTTTTTCAAACCATTCTACCTTATATTCTGATTCCTCTATTTGAAATTTGAGATTCAGAGATTTTTAAATATTTTTTTTTTTTTTGCATTTAATTTCTCATTACCGGATTAATATTTGTCGATTTTTGGATGACCAACGGTGAAGTGAAAAATTATTAATCATTTCGACATAATTACGAAAAATAATGAAACGAGTAAAATTTATTATCACTTTGTGTATTATTATTATTTTAGTAAAATAATATATATAAAAATAATTATTTTTCTTGCATTGAGACGTTTTTTTTACTCTTTCTTTTTTTTTTCTGACAGGATTTTTATTTATTTTTATGATATTTTTTCATCTCATTTCCAATGGTAATAATTTATTTCTCATATTTCTAGCTCTACCATTTTTTTTTTCTTTCTCATCTCAGACGTTTATTTAAAACCTAAAAAGTAAGAATTTATTTGATTCTGAATTTTCTTGAATTAGGAAACATTGTGATTAAAAATTGGCTGTCCCTTTGCTGCCCTCCCAACTTTCCCTCGTGTTAAAATAAATATTTCGTTAGCTTAATATTTCCTCGACTACAATAGTAAAATTTCTAAAATTTTACTTATATTTTTCAATCGGTCTGTGTCACATGTATAATTATTGTTAGTTCATTACAGTTGAACTTTCATCAGTCACATTTTCATTTGATGATAAATTTTTGCAAATTTTAATAATTTAAAAAATGGTTGCCAGTTGTAATTTTAATATCTTGATTAAAAGATGATAATAACAAAAGAACTTTTCGGAAAGTTGATGTGGATCATTTTGACACTTAATCCACATAATTGCCACTGACATATTTCATGCAGCATATGCTTAAGGTGGTTTTTTTTTCTCATTTATTTACATTTTTTTTCGTCAAATCACGATAAAATTACAAAAATGTATAAATTTGTTATTTTTATGGATGACTGTGGATTTATCACGACGAAGAATCATTGACAAAATAGTACGAATTTTCGTTCAATAAGCGATTACTTATTTATGGAATCGATCGAACGTACGGCTGCAACATCGACTGCAATGACCCATTTCAGGCCCAAGTCAAACGCATGACACCCCTCATTTTTAACCCCCGACAAAAAAGAGGGGTGTTATGTGTTTGAAATATCCTAATAACAAAAAAAAAAAAATTTCTCGCCCCGTACATGCGAATGATTATATAATATTGTATTTGCTCTGTACCAGAATTTTCCAGAATTTCATTAAGTGAGACTTTTTCGTATTTTTCACACACTCATTCATGATGACTTTTTATTTATAATTATCGTAATTTCTTCATTATTTAGCGAAATGAAATGTCAATGAAAATTAAACTACCTTAATTTCGAAATCAACGGTGGCAGCAGAAATCGATCAATGACAACGAAGTATGTCAACTTTCATTAAAAGTCATCATCGCCATCTTTTTCATCGTGACATTAAAATTAAAACTCATGAAATTACATTAAAAACAATAAAATATTTTAAAAATCAATATGTAAAAAAAACAAAATTTAATAGAGAGAAAAGTAATTGCGGAAAAGTAAAAAATAATTGGGCCCCAGATGAATTTTGTAAATGTTGCAAATTTCACCCCTCTAGTAGAGTTAACATTTCATTTTTATTTCTTTTCAGTCAGGGATTTAAATTTCTCGACCATGAAAATTGCTCGTTAATCACGTGACTTAAAACTTACATCGACTTGAATGAATTGAGTTAAAAAATTATTGACGTATTTCAAGTATTCACGTATGGACAATTCTACAAGTTTCATGGTGACAATATTTTTGCAGCTTGGATTTTTTTTTTCCGGGTCTGAGAGACCCAGGTGTGCATTTTAAAATAGCGAGAAAAAATGTCTGTTTTTCTAGGGTTAATAGATCTTCTGGCTTGGAATTAGAACCAGATGTTATTGGGGATGAAAAAACTTTTTGCTTCCGGATGGAGGCGAAAAGTTTTTCATTCCTAGCTCATCGAGTGGTTTCATCGTGGGTTAAGAATATTTGAGGAGTAATTAGGGCCAGGCGTTGAACCGTACGCTGGTTAAAGTCTCATGGATGACCGCGCGATGTCTACGGAGCGGAAAGCAGCCCGGCAAACCAGGATGAGAAGATAGTTATAGACATATATATATACATATATGTACATATATGTATATATATATATATGTATGTATATATAGCCAGGAGAGTTCGTGGCTGGTCACTTTGGAAATGTGGCGTACATATATATCTATATATACATAGACACATAGTTCTATGTACGTGGGGTGTTCCAGACCAATCGATAAGTCTGTGACCATCGAAATTTTTCGCCCCCCCTCTCCCTCTCATCTAGTACGTTTTGTAGAGAAATACAAAAAAGAAAAACTTCATACGAATTTTAACATTTTTTCGATATTTGGATCGATCACAATAAACAAAATTTATTAGTATGGACGATGTTTAATTTTGTCGATTATTTTTGAATTTTGCCAATAAATTCTTCCTTGAAGAATAAACAATTTGAGCAATCTCGAATATTGACGTGATTCTACAATTGGTATTGAAAAAACACAATTTCTCTTTTCATTTAAGAATTTTTGTCATTTTATATGTTGGAAATGATTTTTATACCATAAAGAAGAATGAGAATTCCAATAAACTGAATTATTTAATTGAATAATCATTGACAAAATAATTAACGATTATTTTATTACAAAAATTCTTGAAGTGTTTTTTAAATTGAATCTTAGCTAAAATTTAGACAAAATAAAAAATCATTTATTGTTAGAACTTGAAAAATGTGCACCCTATGTGGGGAGGGTTGAAAAATTATTTTGGTCACACATGAATTTTCTTGGAAAAGAAATTCACAACGATCAATAAACAAAAGTATTTATTGAAAATTTTATTGATAAAGAACAAATGAATTTTTGCATTGTTCTAGAAAATTTAAAATGATAAATAAGATAAGAAATTGTGTGAATTTCGCATGGAACGCCCTGTACGTATGTTCTATATATATATATATATATATAGATGCAAGAGTAGTTGCAGTTGTTCCAGATTGCTGGGTGGCAATGAGTCGGACTTGAAGAGGCCGTTGAATAATTTTCAATTGAAAGGGGAGGGGTCTGTTTGACCCCGAGACTCAAAAATCCGAAAGTGTCATTCATAATACGTTTTCCACCCCACAATTAAATCTTTCATCAGACTAAGTGGAAGGTGGAAAATTTCAAATACAATCAATCCCATTCATGACAAAATAAATTTTCATTGCTTTGGATGACTTTTCATCAAATCATATGAATGCTCTCTCGTGATTCTTCCATTCCTGAAGTATAATTAAAAAATTCTGTCCACACACACCTGCCCTTGAAAACAAAATTATAATTTTTTTTTTTTTTCATCCCTCAAAAGGGGCTCATTGAAAAAATGATGAAAAATCAACTACGATTCATACATTTATTTTCACCTTCATTTATATTTCTTTTTCATTCATCAACTTTTTTTTTTTTAATTTACCACCCTCTCATCCCTCTTTTGTACCAACCATCACCCTTCATTCTTTTCGGGTTTCATTCATCCATTCGTTGCCAATTATGACACATCACAAAAAAATCGTACAGTTGCCACACATTGAGCCTTGGGATTTGAAAGCCTCGGTATAAAATAAGGCAAAGTATATATATGCCTCTACCCTTCCCACCCCTCGAAGTTGAGGGATGTTGGCAGAGCAGAGCCAGAGTCGTGCACACATTCAATCTAATAATAATCAAAATACATACATGTAATATTGTATGAGCATTTTGTATGGGCACATAGGCAGGTAGATTGCTTGAAGAGGGCTTATCCAAGACTGAGACTTAACTTTGAGGGGGTTGATGATGTGTGGGGTGTATTACACGTATGTATAATATTGTGCATCTGGTACATTAATATATACGTATGTATATATGGATATATATGTATATATATGTAATATATATATATATGTAATATATATATATACATACATACATATATATATATATACATGAGTTTGTACCACCATCAGGGGAACGAGAGAAGGTTCTTTCATCGTCCTGGTTTGCCATTAGTATATTTGTTAAAGCAAGCGAAGCTAACAGGGCAAAATATAGGGGCCGGGAGGAGGGAGGGGTGGAGGGTGGATGAGTTCAGTTTTACCGGGGTGGATCCCGTGGGCTCCAACTCATTCACTAGCTCGAAACTAATGAAAGGAGACGAGGGCTGCCCTGTTCAACGGATATATCACTTGGAGATGAGTACTATATTTTTTATACGTGTATGTATTTATGTACGTTCATGAACGATTTTTTAGGATTACTCATAGGATGGCCTAGGGGTGTTTTTTTTTTTTTTGTGAAAGAAAAATAAAAATAATAAAAAATACGTAGCAATGAAATTTCGTTTTTTTCAGTATATACACTATGAGTATATTGGAAGTCAGGAAATTTGCCAGTTCATATACATAAACGTAAATTTTCAATAATTAGAAGTTTATATTTATCGATAAAAATGTGAATAATTGACCGATAGATGAAAATATATTTTTATTCATCCCTTAAAAATATTTAAAAAAAATGTGCGAATTTCAAATGACTGTAAATTCAGTTTTATTGAACCGATTCAGGCTTATTTGACCCCCCCCCCCCGACTGAAAAGTGAAATGTTATTGGATATTTTTTACGTACCCCGATGAAGATTTATTTGCCCGAAAAGTAAAAAGATCCTAGAAGCTGAGAAACGAGTTTGGGGGTTGTCACTGTTAACTTTTATCTACGTAGAAATTACCATAATTTCTATCATTGTTATTATTTCTCGATTTAATTATCATTTATTTAGCTTGAGATAAATTGCAGGGGTCGTAATAGCTATTGAGTGATAAAAAAAAAAAAAAAACAAAACAAAAATTGTCAGAGTATAAAAATAAAATAATAATTTGTTCCAGTCAATATTTTTTGTTTACCTGCAAAATTTATAATTCATGCAATTGTTTTATGGTAAAAAAAGTGTCAAATTCTTGCTATAAAATAGTTGCATAAACTATAAATTTGTTATTCTTACTCAACATTTGATTGCACTCGAATTTTTTTCGCTCTTATACAGACGAATTTCCTGTACGATGATTTTGATGCTTCTGTAACTGCTAATTGGCAAGGCCAATGAAAATATACATCGAGATGAAATCGAGATGGTAACCAGCTCATATTCAAGCCTCACCTTTTCCCTTCCCTTTACTCACCCCAAAACTTGCCAGACTTTGTGGCAACGTTGCCTCTTCCTATTTGAAGAAATTCTCCTGTCTATATCGTTTGCGATCTTCAAACCATTTCCTCCCTTTTATTTATTTTTTTCCTTGACCTTTTTGCTTTTTCCGCGCCCCCAAAAAATCATCAGTGTCAGTCACGGTGACGGCTGTGACCGTAAATGTAAAAAAAAAAAAAAAAAAAAAAAAAAAAAAAAAAAAAAAAAAAAAAAAACAACCCTTACGTTTCAACCCTTGATATATTTTGCCACTGCTGCGACAACTTTTCACTCGTCTTCTATCATTGATCTGCAGATCTATTTCGTTCCTCTGCCTACGTTTATATATATATATATATAAATATATATATACATATATATATATATATATACCAGGGTATTTTCTCCGATGCACGAGAGTTTATTTTCCACACCCCTCACACGACGATATCATTTCCGTCTGTCGCTATTCCCTCGAACGTATACACAAATAGTCATATATATATATATATATATATATATTTATTTATATACATACAAATATAAATCGAAGTATATATATGTATATATATTCGTATGTGCACAAAAGGGGATGTAAGTATGATTATATCGCCAGGCCAGGAAGATCGGGTGAGTTTTGTGATGTCCCAGGAGGAGAAAGAAATTTCGACGTCCATCTTTCTTTTCGTTTTTTTCTTTTTTGATAGAATTCTTTCTGTATCCAATTTCGATGTTTTCCAGAATTCTTTCCAGACTCCTCTCGTTGTCCTGACGTGTCGATCCATCTTGTAGTTTCTTCGTATTTTTTTTTTCTTTTCTCCCCCTCTATTTTTCTGTTTTTTTTTTTTTTTTTTTTTTTTTTGCTCTTTACCTCATAATCTAACTAATACGTTACCGGTGGTCAAACTAATCTCCATGGCTCGTTGTCGATGACCGAGGACCTTGAACTGAGGTAGGGAGACCTCGTTGCTCACACCAACGCTGTTGGGTCCCTCGTTCCATTTGTACCGGATGTCCCTCATCGTGTATCCGACTGAAAAAATAGAGAGAGACCCCCCGATCGTTTTGTACATACCTTGCGCGGGTTTTACCGCGTATTTGTACTCTTGCGCAGGCTCCGAGGGGGCCTCCACACACAACTTACCTGCTTTTTGTTTTTTGGTTTTTTTTAATACTCTTTTTTTTTTTTTTTTCAACATTTTTTTAATCACATTGCTCTTATCACAGCCTATTGTACCCTTCTGTATATGTCAATGCATTTTTTTTGCTCCTCAATATCGTAATCACGTAATTCTCTGTTTTTTTTTTATCTCACGTTTTAATTATTTTTTTTTTTTTTCAATGATTTTTTTTTATATCTGTCCGAGATATTCGATTTTTTCGTAATAATTGTCGTAAATAAAAAAATTAAAAAAAAAAAACGTAAAAAAGTGCCGCCGAATATATATATTATATGCATGTAACAAGACGTTGAGGGGCCTGGGGAGAGGATGCTTTTTTTTTTTTTTCGAAGAATTTGGCATTTTTTTTTTGCTCGTTTTATAACTTTTTCAATGCTTCGAAAAAATAAAAAGTTTCACGATATATATATATATATTTTTTTTTTTTCTTGTTTACTGAGGGTTTCGTGGATTGGGCTTATGATATTTGAAAGCTTCGTGGGAATAATCGAACGAAAATAAAACGTGAATATTGGTGCGTTATGAAAAATTAAAATGATGAAATAATAAATAAATGAAGAGAGATAAATTTTTGTGTGTATATGTATAGAAAATTTATCGTCGATTCCACGAGGATGCCTCATCTGCATTTTTCTCAAATATAAATTATCTTTCACGTGTAATCTCACATCGTGTTTTTTTTTTTTTTTTTCTTTTCGTCATTTTGTTCGTTTTTTTGGCGATATATTTTTTTTTTTTATAATTTTTTTTGTAGACATTTATATTTATTTTGCATTCTCGCTCTTTCTCTTTTTTTCTCCCTCTCTCTCTCTCAATTTTCTCTCAATTTTTTTTCCGATCTGTTTCTTATCAATCTTTATATGCCCATCGCGATAAAATTGAGGCTGGAAGACACAACCTTGTTTATCTACCTGTAGAGAGGTGTATGGTTGTCTGACGTTGCCTGTGCCCGAGCACGCGAAATTGCGGCAGTTCCACCTCTCTTGATATGCCGACCGATTGTAGGCCCGCGTTCCATTTGTACCGAATATCGCGCATTGTGTATCCAACTGCCGAGAGAACAAAACACAAAAAATCTCCAATCTAACGTACAGTAAAGACACTCATGGCGGGGCTCTCTTTTTATTTTGGTTCACCCGGGGGGGTTGGGGGTTGGGGGGGGGGGGGGGGGAAGAGGATGGTACTTTTTATTTTGTCAAAATACTCATCACCGATTCATCCTCCACGAAAATAAAAATCGTAAGCCAAATTTAAGAAGGAAGAATAAAAATTCATGGCACTTGTGTAAAATTTTTACGAAAAAATGTTGCACGATTTAAAATAATTTTTTTCTATTAATTAAATATTTTTTTTTCATCCATTTTTATTTAGATAATTCGTTCGTAGAGATATTTATTTGGAAAATAAATTAATAATTTCAATGATATTAAGCATACTCGTGAAATATAAAATAGATTTTCCATGAGTCTTCGTTTTTTTTTTTTTTTTTTTTCCTTTTATTTTTGGGCTTATAAATTTTTTTTGTTTTGTTTACGTGGAAGACGTCACGACGCTGATGCGGTTTTGCGACATGAATCTGTGGGAATTATTCGTAAACGTTCTTCGACTTTGACATTTTTATTTAGTGAAATAATTTTTTTATCGATTTTTTCTTTTCTTTAATTTATTAAAAGCGAAATTGACAGATTTTGTAAAATTTGACAAGTTGAGTAAAAAAATGATGATTTTGCATGATGCCATAGGAAAAAAAAAAAAATGAGTTGATTTTAGTTCGAACTCTCGTTAAAAATTTCTCGACGATTTGAATTTACTTTGAATTTATAAAAATCCAAGAACGTTAACGACTAAACAACGATGGATATAAAAAAGGGGGGGGGGGGGGGGCTCGAGAAGAACGTAGACAAAATATAAAAATTTGCAACATCAAAAAAACTCGTTCCAAACGAGCCGCACCTTTCCGTTCAAAGTTACGATTTTAATTTACTAAAACAAATAATGTGTGTATTGTTTTTTTTTTGTTTGAAAAATTAGACAAAAAAAAATATCAAACGAGGAGTTTGTGTCTGTGCTCGCGAGGCTTTTAAAATATTTTTTTTTTTAATTTTTTAAATTTATTTTAATTTTTTACTGAAAAATTAAAATCGATATTTCAAAGTTTTCAAGATAGATGTGAAATGCTAGAAAAATAATTTTCGATATCATAAAGTCAGGTAATTTTAGATTACGAAATAAGGATAATAGAAAAGTGCGACGAGATTGAATTTCAACATTTTGAGACTTTAAGGGTGAGTTTGGTATTATTATAGTTCAAGGGTAGTAAGTGAAGGGGTTGGGGCTTTGTAAGAGGCCTTATTCTTTGGCCTCGCGTGCACACATACGTACGAGAAACATTCCTGAGCAACGGAATCGCGTTTCGAATAGTTATATAATACAGAACGGTTATGAGAATAGGCCGAGGATGAGTTTTGGTTGGGGCTGACGTTATAGATCGTAACAGTCGAGGGTAGTTTGCAAAATCGTTACACCAACATTCCAGGATTTCAAATGGCATTCTCCATTCGACTGAGACTGGCCGGTTATCTACATTGCGAGAATTCGTCAAATTCTGGAATTAAGTCATTTCTCAATTCTCGATTGTTATTATTATTTCCTCGAGACTCTGGCACTTTTTATACAGGGTTGCGAATAATTAAGGAGATACGACTATTGGGATAAAATATCTGCAATTCATGGCCTGGTAGAAATTTTATATCGCGAAATGTGTGATGTATATATACACATATATACATATATATATATACATTATATGAAAGCGACAAAAAATTATACATTTCCAACTTATTTTTCATATATGGCACTTATACGTTGAAAATATATATTCTTCATAATTGATGTATAATATATATTGGACGTATGTCTAAAATTTATTTTTATTAATTTCATATATTTCAGTATTTATTTTTTGCATATGTTTCTTTTGTGTGGGTGTAAACTCGACAGTTTTGTGTTTTCTGTCAGATATTATTGCAATTGAATATTTAAAAAAAAAGTTCACGATTTTCAGATTTTTTGCTCACCAAAATTCTTAAGGGATTTAAATTTTAAAAAGGTAACCGAATTTACAATTCTCTGCTCTTGGTGAGAAGAGAAAAATCTGCCAATAATAATTGTAAATAGTCGTACCTCCTTAAGGAAACTTGGGTTGAAAATAAAATTGGTGAAAATTAATGTGAGCCTAAATTAGAGAGTAGCTAAGTAATATAGGCAGCAATGAAAAACGATAAATTAAAAGGAACCGAAAAAATAAGTCAATTTATTCTAATAAAAAACAAAGTAAAATTTTCCTTACGTGTTTCAAAAATTCAAGTCATCAGATCTTCATTACTTATTTTATTTGTTAATAGACGTCACTGTTAATTAACTGACAAATATTGGTGAGAATATTCATTGTTTAAAAATTAAGGGCATTTGTTCATAAAGTCATATTGAAAAAGTTATAAATCATTAAGATCGAATACTTAAAAAATCAATGAGACTAAAAGGGTTCGGACATTTTTTACGCTATTTTCAGGTATTTAATTTCAATTTTTTAATGTAAAATTTGTGCTGAGAAAGAGATTTATTTAAAATCAATTCTATCAAGTTGAAATTAAATTAATTGAGACATAAATATTTTGTATTAAATAAATTAAATATTTATATTTAAATTGAGTTTAATTTACTTTTAGTAAATACATCTCGAACTAATAAACCTGATTTAAATAAATTATTTCTGTAGGTGTGTGCAAACAGTTTTTTTTGTGAATTACTTTCACCTTTCGTCAAATTATTACGTCGACAAGATTTTTTTATATTGATTGTTTTCAATGAATGATTTTTTTTTGAATTTTTAAAATTAATTAATTAAGTATTGAAAGATTTTTTCCTGTACTCGAATAGTAATTATGATTTTTGGAAAAATGTTGACCGAGTGGGAGATCATTTTTTTGTAAATGCTGCTAGATTAATGAACTGATAGTTTATAGAAGAATTAAAAAGATTATCTAAAATCAATTTTTCTAGATTCTCATCGAAAATTTAATTTGCCCAAAAGGCATGTTGAGGCATTTTTTTAAGGCTTTTTTAAGGGTCGATCGTGCTTGAAACCAAATGAGTTAGGTGTAAAAAAATAAATAAAAAAATTTCATAGCGTGACTATGTGACATTAATTATTTTTTCTCAGTTATATTTCTCTGTTAAAAATATTTCGTAGTCATATAGTATGGCAAATTTATTCGAAAGTACGAAACTACTTGTCTTATTTGTAAAAAAAAAAAAAAAAAAAAAAAACTTTATAACGTGACTCTGCGACATTAATTATTTTGATATTTATTATTTTTCTCTTTCTCAAATAAGTCAGCTACACTTTATATGAAATTTATTATCAGCTCTCGAATCTCTCGTAAATTTTGCACGTAAGAATGTTTGGGATCATGATAAAACGATTTGCACACAAACACACACAGCTCTTTAATTTTGCACGTATAGTAAAACACGATTATGAGATTTTCGGATCGAAAATTTTGCACTCGCGTGGCAAATTGTCACGAAAACGAAAATTCAACCAGCTCCACGATTTCTCGTTATGCAGATGCCATTGTGTAATTTTTTTTTAACAAAAATTTTTTTTTTCCTCCTTTCATAAATTTTCAGGATAAAAAAATTAAAATTTGAAAAACGATTTTTTTTTTTTCATGGAACAATTATGCTTCCTGGAATGAGTTGTAAATGTGCAAAAATCACTTTCGTTTCGAATGAACGTTGACCGGGCTTGGGTATACTAAACATCAATGAGTTGTTTCATATAATACATCAATGGGATTATTTTTGTAACAGCATGAAAAAGTGATCTAGGACGACAAATAGACAACGAAGATAAAATAGATATCAAGAACTATATACATATATATATATATATATATATTACGTTACGTTGACGTGCAAGCCGTGCGGGTGGTCATACACAAACACATTCAAGAGAGAAAAAAAGCTCGAGATAATTGCACATACAAAAATAACGAGACCCTTCATGCTTTTTTCGATCGATCCGTGACGTATCCTCAGTCATTTTTTTTTTTTATTTCGTTGTAGGAAAAAAAAATAATAATAAGAAATAGATCGTTGAAACGTAACTGAGAAACGTCTGACGAGCGGACTGATGGATGAATCTACTTTCGAGTTAATATTTCATAAATCATTTTCGCAGTGATACAAGCCTGTCTATGTCAGACTGGATAGTAGGTGCAGCTTGTTCAGCCCTCGTCAAGGTACCTCGGGTCAAAATACGATAAATTTTTTTTTAAAGATGTGTCGTTTTTTTTTCTTTTTAACGGATATTTCAATTTGGACAATTTACCAAACACGATTTATCATCAATCATCTGTCATTGTGTTGTGATTATTTTATCATTCATAATTTAACCCTGTCTGTACGAGATTTATATATACGTTCGAATTAAATTTCTTCTATAACAATGATTTTTTATGCATTATCAAAGTATGTAAAAAATTAAATGAACAAATGGAACGTGTTTTTGTTTTTTTTTCCAACAATTTGAAATCTTTTAAATATATTCAGTACTGGATGATTTTTTGAAAAATTAACCTTCAACTTTATTGAGTGAATAGATCTCATAAAATCTACACAGACAGAATTTAATTAATGAAACTTGAATTATTTTAATTTTAATGAAACGCTAAATTAATCGAAATAAAATTTAAAAAAATGAAATATTATATATTTAAGTGGAAAATTCGACAATTATGCCAAATAAATTTTATTTAATTCAAATAAATTGTCATTAATCGAGGAATTTACTTTCTTTTTAGTTTTACGGCAAATGAGATGCATTTGAGTCCAATTTTCTCCATGAGATTTTTCATATCATTAGCGAGATGGTTGTATAAATGATGACTACAAGCAGCGAATATACGAGGTTGAATTTTGTCACTTTTTTTTTCTTCATTTTGTCGTTGAAGAGGGCATGTGGGTGGAAAAAAAAAATGTTTTTGACACTTTTGAATGGTCGACATGATTTTTAGCCCGTGAATGCTCGACTCTCAGCTCGACGTATAATTGCGTCTCACATCGCACAGAGAATCGGGAATTCGACGGGGAAAACTCGTGTTATAGACCCTCGCATATCGGAGCAAAACTCGTGACACTTGGCCCCTTAACGAGCACTTGGCATGCACCTTTACCTCAACATATATATATATATATATATATATATAAACACGAGAGATGAACGAACCAATTTCCTCACGAGCTTTTTTTACCACGACTTTTGCCTTTACCACCAAATTAAAACTCCCCCATGCAATCCTCAGCCTAAAAAAAATATTCTCTTCTGTTTTAACTCATAATTTTTTTAAAACGTTCGAGGTAAATTAAGAAAATTGGTTCATTTTTTTCCGTATTGATTTTGTCTCTCGTAAAAGCAGATCGTGAGCTCGAGTATGACCCTTAATTCTCTATTTTACAATCGATCGTTACCATTTTTTTTTTATCTCACCTAGTGACGTTAATTATTATTATAATTAAAGAAAATGGTGGGAAATATCAAATTGAACTTGAAGCCAGGCTTTTTACACAAATAAAATGTTGGTCGTGTCCTTAAAAATTGAGGTATCACCTGTGATGTTTATTGCTGCTTCATTTATTTATTTATTTGTTTGAAATTTTTTTTTCACTCTGAAATAAATTTATTGTGAAAACTTTTTTTTTCAGTCATTTGCTTTAGCCAGAATGGTGGAGGGCAATAAAAGCTCGATAATGTTCATGTATCCTCGAGGAGGAATATTATTCGCGCGATTGGCTCGAGAAATTATTGGAGATTTTACTTCCGGTCAAAGTTTCGTCCTGTGCGTTCAAGGGTGCAGGGAGGGGGGGGGGGGTGGATCACAAGGGTTGGCAAGCTTTGAGGCCAAGCGCAAAAGGCCAAGTTTCCGGTGAGTTTTTCGATCGAGAGAAAATCTCAAAGCTCATGAGAGTCGGAAAAATAAATTGAAAATAAAAAATGAATCGAAAAATAATATAAAAAATGCACTAAAAGTTTTCACGAGTGAATGAAAAAAAAAAAAAAAAAAATTCCATGAAGCGAAACCACGATAGACGTTTAAGTACTCGATGAATAATTTTATTTTGTACAAGAAGAACGAAATTAGCGGATGAATGGCGAAAATATTGGAATTATTACTCTGCGTTGGGTTAATCACAAGATCTTGGTAATTTTTTTTTTTTCAGGTTTACGAAAAAATTCTTTTTTCTCGGGATAGTCAATTGGAGATTAATTGATTGCAGTAAAAATTTTGTTATTAAACAAATTGGATAAAATTGTGATATATATCCTGGAATTGATTTAATAAATGATTAGTCAATATTGTGCGATAGGGATTTTTTTAAAAATATTTTATTGTCACTAAAAAATTTATTGATCGCTCTAAAGAGGTTTTGCTACTGCGATAATTCGATGATC
Source organism: Dyspetes luteomarginatus (assembly GCA_963669185.1). Taxonomy (NCBI): domain Eukaryota; kingdom Metazoa; phylum Arthropoda; class Insecta; order Hymenoptera; family Ichneumonidae; genus Dyspetes; species Dyspetes luteomarginatus. Next base: position 20,794,291 of record OY769910.1, on the reverse strand, counting down.
AATTAATCGATATATGATACGTGCTATTGCATGCCGATTTCGAGCCAAAATAATTTAAATCTAAACTACCGAAAATCATTCTCGTCACTCTAGATGATCGAGTAACATATATATATATATATATATATATATATATATATATATATATATATATATATATATATATAAATTGAATGAAACAAAATTATATAATATACATTATAAATATTCACGCATGCGCTGGCTAGATGCACAATGCGTCAGAATTCGGTTCTTATTTTCTGTACTTTTGGTATCTTTTTCTTTTTTTTTTCTTTTTTTTTTTTAAATTCGGCATCGGCTTGCGTAGGCTCCTCAGGGCCGGCCGTCGTCGGCCAGTTCGTCCCCGGACACGAGGCTCAGTGCTGTATGTCGGAGGCCTTCGGGATCGTATTCACTTTTTGTCATTTCTTTTGTTTTTTCTTTTTTTTTTTTTTTTTTTTTTGGCAAATGAAAAAAAAAATCAAATTAATAAGTAAAAAAAAGTTGCGAAAGAAACGGCCTATGTACAAAAGGGCTGGCGTGTGTTGTTCTAGCCGGATGCCAGATCTAGCGAAAAAAATCGATAAAATTATTAAATATTTTTGTTTTTGATTTTTTCATGAAAAAAAATTTGATATCTGAGTACGAAGTTTTTCGTTATTTATTATTATTATTTTTTTTTTCCAAGCAACGAATTCGCTCGAAACTGCATCCTTGCTAGAACCATCGTGGTATTTAGTACACAGTGGAGACCCTTCGGAGGTTGCATTATAAAAATTATTCGGCATTACACCATAAACACTATTTTTCCAATTTACATATAGATATATATATATAGATATATATATCGCTAGAAGTAGTAGTAGTAGTAGATAGTAGCAGTAGTAGTAGTATATATATATATATATAAATATATAAATATATATAAATATAAATGTATATAAATATATAAATATATATATATAAATATATATATATATATATAGAAAAATTAATTCAGGTTGCATGTTGAGATTGTAATCGATCGAGAAACATTTTTCGATTCTGCGAACCGGAAGGAGCGACTTTTTTTTTTTTCCTACTGTTCGTTTCACTCAATCGAGTGAATTTGTTTAACAAAAATTGAATTTCAATCGCACGGCCGTGTCATGAAAAACAATTCGGGGCTGTTTGCATTTTGACGGGCTTGAGAAAAAATCGTTGCATTTCGTATCAATCTCACACAAACAGACATAGCGTGACAAACAAAAATTCATTTACGTTATCGAGATAATTGCTCCGACCGGGATTGCGGACTCGCACGTGTTCCCTTTGGGAATTGGGATATTTTTTTCTTTTTTTTTTTTCATTTCCCGAGGTATTTGCCCATCCTATGCAATTTCGTCGTCTGCAATTACATTTCGAAAGAAAAGAAAAAAAAAAAAAAAAAAAATTGATGCCAATTTCGACGTCTGATCGTATACGTTGATAAGATATTTCCAATTTCCTCATTTTCTTCACGAAATTTCGTTCAGCATTTCACGTAAGAGTGAAATATCGTTTTAACGTAATTCTAAAAAAAAAAAAAAAAAAAAAAAAAAATCTTTTTTAACCCCAGAGAAAAAATTCATGACTCTGGTGATTTTTTTTTTCTTTGCCAAAATAATTCCAGTGTTTGCTCGAAGTCACATGGGTTGGCAAACGCTTCGGTGCGACTCGCACGTAACTTCGTTCGGTCTTTTCTAAAATGGCTTGCATGGCTGCAAATTGTACGACTTCGTTACAAGTTAATATTATGAATTTTTTCAACAGATTTTCCTATCAATTATTTGATGTTATGAAAAATTTAATAAATAATAATAATAATAATACTCAGAATCAGAATAATTATAATCATCCATAAATATGTTTTTCATATAAATTTCCTTTTCTTGTATAAATTTTAATACATAACAAAGATCTGCATTTAGAGAATGAAAAAAGGTACGAAAAGTTCATGGGATAATTTTGCCTCAGTGTGATAGTTTAAATGTTATCATTTGCTAAAGGTTCAAAAATGCAAATGGAATTTTTTTTAGTCATCGTAGAATTAAAAAAAAAAAAAAATCTGGAATAAAAAGAAGCGATGAGAACAGAATATACGAGGTACACAAAAATGATGTTTCCAGCAGCCAAATAGTCGGCCGGAAGTAGTTCAAGTGTTTCATATTACCTTCTGTTGAGAGTGTACAGCTTTTGCCCTACCCAACTATGCTGCTGATATATATATATATATAATTTCCACAATTTTTTCATATTTCCGTGTACCAAGTTTTTAATCCTCGACCCTTCTTAAACTCGAGAATATTAATTAGCATCAAAGAATGCTCATAATTCGCGAATATTGCCCACGAGTCCAAATTGTAAATTGAAATTATCCAACTTTAAACTTTTTATCGAATCAATTCAACTATTCGTTAATTGCAAAGTCGAGAGATAAGTACTTGACCCGTCCTAAGCCCTTGTGCGAAATTAATTTTCACGAGTACGAAAATGTTGTTTTTTTTTTATATAGAAATATGGCACAATTTTTTTTTTTTTTTTAATAGCAGCAAAAAACGTTTATTCGCGGTGATGATAAATTACTTTTTCTCCAACTTAAAATTAATATTACATTATATGTTGTTGTCTAAATAATAATTTGTCAATATTGGGATGATCATGAATATTTTTTTAACAAAAACTTTGGAGAGGATAAATTTTGCAATTAATTTGTCAAAAAATGTAATATGATTTTTTTTTTCTATAATAAGGAAAACGTCGATGTGAGGATGAAAAAAAAAATGATTGGTAAAAATAGAAATAAATAATCAATTCACAGACGATATCGTCGTACAATTTGCAGCAGCCCATTGAAAAGGGACAACGAAGTGAGTGATTAACGTCGACGTATGGTCGGACGTGTTAGGGGAATTCGCTGCGTATCCACACCACGTGCGGTATACAGACCTGCAGTAGAAAAGTCAATTTATGGTCAGACGTGGGGAAAAAACTTGCAGGTTCAGTTTCGAGAGACATTTAAATTTTTGTTATTTAAAACAAAAAACGCATAAATTTATCGTTAGTCAGTTAATCCTCAATTAAATTGTTTAATTAATTATTTAAATAAAATACAATTTTCTATTAATTTAATTTTGCAAACTAAATAAACTAAATTCACGTTATTATTTTTCCATAAGCCGAAAAATTATCAATATCCAAAATGTCTTTCGCTTCCTGTGCAGCTTTTACGAACGTCTCTCGATCAATAAAAAATTGAGTCTTGGCAAAAAAAAAAAATGTTCAAATAAATTGACATAATTCACATAATAGTCTCGTTCAATTCGTACGCGCAATATTTAATATAGAATATTAACGACGTCACAGGTGCGATATCACTCGATAAACGCTTTTTCGTGTTACTTTTTTTTTTGTCACGTGGATATAAATGTATAAGGTGGAATATTTCATAGTATTAGTGACACACGATTGGACGCGATATGAAGCTTGTTAGGTGCTTTTTGCTGCACACTGTGCTGTTGGTATTATTATAGTATTATATATATATATATATATATATATATATATTCGAACACAATCGTTGTACAGTATGAGAGAGATGGTCTTAGTGTGTATTTTTGTATTCCCGAATGTGCACACTTTGAGAAAAATGGATTTTTCTAATATATTTTTCACTTAATTAGTATTGAATCCATTTGAATAGAATTTATCAAGCTTTCTTAAGTTTTGTCCTGTCCATAATAAATTTTATTTCCATCTAAAAGTGATTGTTTTTTTTTTTATCAATTAATAATAAATAATTTAACAAAAATTAGCATATATAAATTATCAATAATTTTTTCATTATTTTTTTTAACTCATAACTTTAATCTAATTTTCTCGAGGTGCGTGTATGTGTATTTTTGTGAATTAGGAATATTTTTCGTGTCCCAGGGAAGAGGGGTTGGAGGGGTGAGATAAGAATTTGTCAAGGGATGATTAGTCGTATTTGAGCAAAAAATGTGGTACACAAAAATCGAAGATGAAAAAAGAAGAAGAAAAGTGTGAAAGGGTCGGGAATATATTGGGTATAGATAGGAGAAGGGGAAAGTCGAGGACATGACATATATGCACGTGGTACAGGAGCTTTTGTACTCAATATGGAAAATGTTGGAAAGGGAAATAGGAGAAGGAGTCTCTTTTTCTCCGTTGACCTGAAAAATGGAATGACTTTAACGAATAGATTTTTTTGTTTATTCGAACGTATTGTTATCACGATGATCGATTTTGATCATTATTTTTTTAATTATTATTATTTTTTTTTCACGACGTGCGTGTTCTATTATTCCGGATATTTGAAATGCTCGCGATTAGAAACGAATGAGACGGAAAAATTGCATAGATCGAAAATTTTATGATTTTTCTTTCCATCTACATCCGGTATTGAAATATTTTCATATGACTTGCGGCATGTAAGGGATTAATCTCTCTCATTTTGCTGTTTTTTTTTTTTTTTTTATAACATCCTAAAATTATAGATGTATGAAATTTGTAAATTATTATTTATCGTCAAATTCGACGATTATCGAGACGATTGAAAAATTAATTAAACATCAACTACTTACAGCTCTCGATCTCGATATGACAGAGCTGTCGATCCATCGGGAAATACTGTAAGTTCATCGGGCACGAAGCTGTGATTGTTAAGCTGAAACATAAATTATAAAAACGATTTGTAAAATTTAATATATTTTTGGTATAGAATGTGAAATTTTTTTGATCGACTAAAAAATTAATAATAAATAAAAGTAGCGAATATAGGAATTTTTGAAATTCAACGAGTGCATAAAATTTTAATAAACAAAATATTAATTAACATTACATTATATTGTAAAAAAAAATGGACGATCAATAAAATAAATAAAAATGTATAAATAAAAATTCGCTAATCTGAAAAAATGAAGCTGTGAATATATATATATATATATATATTTTATTATTCGAAAATTCGAATTATTCGATTCGGCTTCGAATTCACTAGACCAGAGTGAGAGAGAGAGAGAGCTATAGAGGGCAGGGGGATGAAAAGGGGGTGCATTAACGTTCATCAAACATATTTTACCCCATTCAGGTACAGTCGCATCGTGCATCATATGCAGCAAAATGGAATCGCTATATATAGAATATACCAAGTGCATACAGACTGCATATATGGAACTTATTTTCCAGTAACGAGTATATATGTGATATACATTGGACGGTATACATAGATGTGCGACACCGGTGAATATCAACGTTCAGCGCATCGTGAGCTTAATGAGTTCGCTTGCCCGTTCGCGAGTCCTCTTTGAAACTCGACTCTGGCAAAGTGGCATCGAGGCCATATAATCGTGAACTGGGGGCAGGCCAGATATGAAGAAATAAAAGGAGTGGGGAGCTTTGAAAATAGAGGAAGTAGGATGGGTATAACGGGAAGCATAAATACTGCTACGCGTCATCATATATATATATATATGTATATATGGGGCATTCCAGACCTAAATTGATTTTTTTAAATGAGCCCCATCGGCTTGCTCATTAAAAAAAAAAATTCACCCCATTCAGATCATTTTATGGCAACAGGGAAAAAATTACACATCAATCTTAAGACTGAAATAAAAATTGGTTCGATTATCGAAGAAGGAATAAACGTTATCTCGTTATTGATTTATCGAAAATATTAACAGTAAATTCGACATTCTGAAGGAAAATTTCTAAAAATTAAAAATAGACGTAGATCTTTTAAAATTATTATTAAAAAAATGTTTTTTCGACTTTTTTTTTTACATATTAAAATTTATATATTTCGCGATTACGAAGCTCGACGAAGAATAATTATGCGAGTAATGGGCCATCATTTAATTAGATAACCATTCAAAATGGCTAATAAATTTTCTTGTGAGGAAATAATTTTCAAATAAAAAAAAAGTGTTTATTTGAAAAATCGTTGCTGAAAGCCAAAGTAATTTTTTTTTTTCGTACATTTAGCCTGGAATGCCTCATATGTAAATTCTCGTGTCATTCTCTCTTGGTCTTTCTGTATGCAATATTTCATCTCGCCCTCTTCATCTCCTTTTCATCGTCCAACTAGCTCCCCCAAAAACAACCCCCTTGACACAAAAGCGAATGCAGAGATATGCAAATGCATTTTGTACAGGAAGAAATCATTAAAAAAAAATGTAAATTTATATTACATAAAATCCTGTGAAATTTTACGAAATTTCTTAATTGATTAATGGTCATTTTTTTTTTAACTGACTTTTTGGCAAAAAATAATTAATTTTCTGGCTATTTTATAGTATTTTTCGGTTTTTCTTACGTTCATTTTATAACTGTATATAATTTTGATTTTTTGGCTCACTGGGTGCATGTAACGATTCAAATGTGAATGTCGATGGTATTCTCTTCACGCACCATGTCGCATGCACTCTCGGGTATACAGAAAGGCGGTGGTTGTGGGTGGAATAAAAAAATTAAAAAAAAAAAACCACATGGTCGGAAAAGGGTGAGATACGTGTAGAGATAAATAGAGAGTGATGGGGGTGCAGAGGACGCGATAGAGAGAGAGAGAGAGGGTGAGACGTACACACGACTGAATGGCAAAAAAGTACATAAATATGAATTTTGTTCGAGAATACGTTTCACGCTTTCATGATTCCATTCGCAAAAGTGTGTCCGAATAGCTACAATGTATTGGTCGGTCGGTGAGGTTGGGGGGGGGGGGGGGGGAAGGTTCGACACGCTTTTTTCGGGAAACTCTATTACGTGTCCTATTCTCTCATTCCATCAACAGGACTATATATATATATATATATATATATATATATATATATATATATATATATATATATATATATCGTGTCCTTTTTCCAATGTTTCGTGTATATATACGGACGACAAACAAATTGAGCTCGTCGTACTGATACGAATTTGGTCTACAACGATGCTTTCTCCCTCCTATAGTGCTAAATTTACCGGTGTTGCTGTTGCATGGGACAATTTCGTATATCTCTTCCACTCTCCCTCAGGCACACAAACACATGAATCATTAATGAACGCAAAATCGGGCAGCTAACGCTCCAATCAACACATTTGCAACAGTATGAGTTGTCTATATATGTATATATATTTATATATATAAATATATTTATTTATATATATATATGTATATATATATATAAATATTTTTTATACAGCTTGTACCAACTGTCATTGGAATTAATAGTCTTCTGGACTGAGCTTCGATTCCCCTCGTTCTATTTTTTTAAGTCGGATTTTTCATTATAATTTTTTCGAAAATGGTTAAAAAAAAATTTTTTTTCATTAGAAGTATTTTACAATTAGGATTTTTTTTTATGGAACTCGTTTCGCTTCCAGCTACTTCTATTGTAAAATATTCACATTATGAATACGAATATCAAGAAACCCAGAAAGAAAGCCGCGATATAAAATTATTTATTTTATTTTTTCATTGTAACTCGTTAATTTTTTTCACAATTCAACTATTTTCTCATTACTCCTGTATATATAATATTTTCTATTTAGTAAATTCGTGTATTAATGAAGAATTCACTGAGGGAATAGAACGAAAAAAAAAAAAAAAAAAAAAAAAATGAAACAAATTAAGGTGAACGAAAAGTAAGTTGAGCGTATTCCCTGTGATTGCATATCCAATTTTGACACGCTCACGAGAATCCGAAAAATTGAGTACGATGGAAAAAAAAAAGAGACAAAAAAAAATCGCGCCTCGTCGATTACGAATGATAATTTTAACGAGGGAAGATATAAATAACGCGAGCTGATGCACTCTCGTATAAATAATAGGTGCATTGTGGGTTATGCATATTTCCCTTTCCACATCCTCGTTATTATTATGATTACTATTATTTTTAAATCTAGCCAGCCACCAACTGAACCGTGTATTTTCCGGAAACCGCAAACTGCCAGAGACTCGACCATCCTGAATATATCTGACACGAAAACACCACAACGGACGTCACACTTTTTTCGCCTTCTTTTTTTACACTACTGCGTTGCTACTGCATCGTTAAATTCTTTGTGCAACGAGAAAAATTAACGAATTAACGAAATAGTGCAAACATGAGAAAATTGACGTTTCATGAGCTTTTTGACTACAGTTTAACGGCAGGTGACGTAAACAGAGGACATAAAATATTTGCGTACATTTTGAGTTTTATAATTGCGTCTGACCACATATTGACCATAACTACTGCCGATCTCTGATATCTTCCCAGACCGGCTCGATTCACCTCCTATATTAATTTATATAATTCCGTCTGCCCACATATTGACCATAACTACTGTCAATTTTTTATCTTATCCCAGACGAGCTCGATTCTTCTCCTATATTAATTTGTCCTGTAATAAGCTTTTCCCATGTAATCGTAAATCCAATAATTTGTGCCCATCTCTGAGTTGACCGATGCATCTATATATACATATATATATATATGCGTATATGCGTTTCATATACATTTCTCGCGATGAATGAATTCAGGCCGGGGGCTGCACAAGTGAAAGATAGCCCAACGAGAGGCGACCTGCCATGTCTCCTAATACATAACATTCATCATCATGGATGGGGTTTTAGAGTCACGAGAGAGCAAGAGGGAGAGGGAGAGAGAGAGAGAGAGAGAGAGAGAGAGAGAGAGAGAGAGAGAGAGAGAGAGAGAGAGAGAGAGAGAGAGAGAGAGAGAGAGAGAGAGAGAGAGAGAGAGAGAGAGGTGGAGGGGGGGAGAGAGCGAGAGAGAGAGAGAGAGAGGGGGGGGGGAGGGGGAGAGAGAGAGAGAGAGAGAGAGAGAGAGAGAGAGAGAGAGAGAGAGAGAGAGAGAGAGAGAGAGAGAGAGAGAGAGAGAGAGAGAGAGAGAGAGAGAGAGAGAGAGAGAGAGAGAGAGAGAGAGAGAGAGAGAGAGAGAGAGAGAGAGAGAGAGACAGAGAGAGAGAGACAGAGAGACAGAGAGAGAGAGAGAGACAAAGAGACAGAGAGACAGAGAGACAGAGAGGGAGGGAGGGAGAGAGAGAGAGAGAGAGAGAGAGAGAGAGAGAGAGAGAGAGAGAGAGAGAGAGAGAGAGAGAGAGAGAGAGAGAGAGAGAGAGAGAGAGAGACAGACAGTCAGAGACAGAGAGACAGAGAGAGAGAGACAGAGACAGAGACAGACAGACAGACAGAGCTGTGCGAGAGATAGCAGAGGAGAAAAGCTGTTCGAGTGGTTGAGCATGCTGAATGAGGATTGGTGAAACGAGGATGGAATCGAACGAATCCTGCGGGCGGCCTGTCTTTGTGTGTGTGTGTGTGTGTGTGTCTGTGTGTGCACTGTCGACGATCGGACTCGACTTTGATAAATCGTTTTCGTCCATTCTACGTTGAAAACGAATAGTTTCGCTGGCACGCACGTCCATACGGCTGTTGCTGCAGCTGTTTCGGTAATCTATTTGAACGAAACTTCTCAAAAAAATGTTGACCAAATTAAGAGGAAGAAAAAAAATTTTGCAAATTAAACGAGAATTTTTGGAAAATCAGCAAAAAAAATTTTTGACCCTGTCAGACAAAGACCTTTTTTTTAATCAAATCAACGAACAAATATTCGCGAATGCTGACGTCAACGATAAGTAAAATGGGGCGATGGATATTTGGAAAAAGTGGACCATCTGTGCGAGATTATAATTTTTGCCAACATGGAGACGAATATATAAGAATAAGGGAGGAAAATTTTTCGATATTGGTTTCGGTTAGATAAAAGATATTCTTGGGCCAGGCACACACATCGACACGAATGTATGAAAATGCTCAGGGTATGTCTGGCATCCTCAACCTTGGTTTTCATAACTTTAATAAAATATTTGAGTGCATTTGAGTGGCCTTAAAAAATTTTTCGAGTTTCTTATAATACGTTTGAGTATTTTTGAGAATATTTACATATCGTGTACACACGTTTATTATGATTAATGTATAATATAACGACCGATGTGTTTTATTCAAAGTTCAGCTGTTTCACGCTCTGACATTTTCTCAAAATGGCAAAAATTAACCTGATCATTTTTTAATTTTTTTTCTTTTGCAAGTAGTTAGGAGGGGCAGTAGTTAGTTCCGTTTTATAAATTGAGAGTCCTTAGAATTTTAGTAAAAACTAAAAATTCAAAGTTTTACTTAAACTTGACAAAAGAACGAAAAGAAGAGCTTTATACTAAATTATCGCTAAGTTTTGATAATTTTTTCGATTTTTATTATTATGTGAAAGAGAGGCAACCTGGATAAAAATTTAAAAAAAAAATTCACGTAATTAACAATCGGTTTAAATAATTATACTGTCATCATTTACGATTCGACGAGTTTTATAAATTGAGAGTCCAGTTTTACTAAAAATTCCAAGTTTTACTTAAACTTGACAAAAGAACGAAAAGAAGAGCTTTATACTAAATTATCGCTAAGTTTTGATAATTTTTTCGATTTTTCTTACTATGTGAAAGAGAGGAAACCTGGATAGAAATTTTAAAAAAATATTCACGGGTTTAAATAATTATTCTGTCATCATTTACGATTCAATTATCCTCAGAATTTCTCCATTTCAATAATTTCATATTCTTGGCAGTTTTTGTCGCTGCGCTCGTCAGGAACCAATTTTATTTGTTCACCAGTAGTGACATATATATGTCTTACTCGCGGATTTCTTTTTCACTTTTTCTTCGAGTCTCTTGAAGCTGCTTGGCTATTAAGTATTATACCCTTGGCATTCTCGCTTCTGCCAACAGTCATTATGGCCATTATTATTCACATTTAAGGGTGCATTATGCGACCTCCCACTTAACCGACTTACGGAAAAGAGACACTCCCTGAAGTTATTTCTTTTCCTGTATTTCTTATTTCTTGTCTTGTATGCAGCTTGCTGTGAGTGAAAAAAAAATCTTTGCACATGATCTTCTTTCTCTCTCATTCACAGCCTCATAAATTGACAAACGAGAGAAAAGCATAAAAGCTCCTCATCAACCTACATAAATATATACAGATAAGATATGCCAAAAAATATTCTTTGGGAATTCCTCTCATTGATATATATATATGAGATTATTTTTTTTTCATACAGACGGGAATTATTTGACACTCGAGAAAGTATGATATATTTCATCGTACAATTCTCAATAATTTCTTAAGTTATAAGCAAATGTTTAATTTATTTTATTCTCTTTTATTTTTAGAAAATTTTATACGTGTCAAGGAATTTGATGAATTAATTCTCTAGGATATATTTGTTAAATCGTTTTACCTTCGTTCTTTCGTTTATAATTTTTCAACGAATATCAATTATATTTTCGTCGATCTCATTTTTCACGAATTTAATTAGGCAATGACACACTCGGTGATGGAGAAATTTCTCTACGATTGGGACAATTATATACGCTATAAATATGATTAAATTTAATTTTACTTGTAAAATAAAGTGTGTAAAATAATATTCGAGATTTACGATTGTATATTTTATATGAAAATTTTTCATAGACGTTTCCATTATGACGAAAAATTAATTGACTGGTCACTAATTGGGACTTTGCAGAAGCAAAATTTATTGTTTACTCACAGTTTGATTTAATAAATTAATAAAACTAAAAATTCTTTGCAAATTTCCAAGAAAAATGTATTAAAGTGTCAAAATGACTTTTGCCGAGACAATTAAATATTTTTCTATATTAATTTTTTATTTTTTTACTCTACCTTGTCACATGGGATTATGTTAAAATTATATTCACATGGGTGGAGCATTTTCGAGCTTATCCCTTAGAGATTACATTTCATACTGACCACGATCAGTAAAATCCCTCTGAGCCACATATATAGCCACTTTAACCCTTTCTCACACATGCAGATTCATTTATTTATATATATATACATGGAATTATATACATGTATATATATATGTATATATATATGTGTGTATATATATATATATATATACACATGTATATAATTCCATGTATAATCCTCGCGCGAACGAGCGAACCGAACGAGCAATACGTAGTGGGCGAAGAGCGTAATCATTTCTGTTCCGAGGTTTCCTAATTACTCGGTCGCGAGATCCTATCGGGTCATCCGGATGGTTAAACCTTATCGGTTAATGGAGATGAGTAACCAGCGTGTGCTATTTCGTGCCCTCGCTCTGCCCACATTTATACACGACTACATGACACCTCCTCGTCAATTTCATCCTCACTTTTGTTATCTATAGATAACAAATATGATGCAAAATATATCTATATAGCTATATTTTATGTGGATATGCGAATAAATAATAAAATGCACATAATATGCACATGGTTTTTGGTCCTGATGAGCGATTATGATTAACTTTTATTTTCTAATTTTACAAGTGTCAGTCCTGCATGTATATATATATTTGTTGTAAAAGAATCCTCGCAGTCGGCCATTGGATTTTAAATTATCAAACTGGAAGTGAAAAACAAAATCATTTTTTCGTATTTTTAAATTTTTTTTTACTGGTTTTCCTGTTTATTTTCTAATTTTAAAAGTGTCAATCCTGCATGTATATATATATTTGTTGTAAGAGAATCCTCGCGGTCGACTATTGGATTTTAAATTATTAAACTGGAAGTGAAAAACAAAATAATTTTTTCGTATTTTTAATTTTTTTTCTGGTTTTCCTGTTTATTTTCTAATTTTAAAAGTGTCAATCCTGCATGCATATATATATATATATATATATGTTGTAAGAGAATCCTCGCAGTCGGCCATTGGATTTTAAATTATCAAACTGGAAGTGAAAAACAAAATCATTTTTTCGTATTTTTTAATTTTTTTTCTGGTTTTCCTGTTTATTTTCTAATTTTAAAAGTGTCAATCCTGCATGCATATATATATTTGTTGTAAGAGAATCCTCGCAGTCGACTATTGGATTTTAAATTATTAAACTGGAAGTGAAAAACAAAATAATTTTTTCGTATTTTTAATTTTTTTTCTGGTTTTCCTGTTTATTTTCTAATTTTAAAAGTGTCAATCCTGCATGCATATATATATATATATATATATGTTGTAAGAGAATCCTCGCAGTCGGCCATTGGATTTTAAATTATCAAACTGGAAGTGAAAAACAAAATAATTTTTTCGTATTTTTAATTTTTTTTCTGGTTTTCCTGTTTATTTTCTAATTTTAAAAGTGTCAATCCTGCATGTATATATATATTTGTTGTAAGAGAATCCTCGCAGTCGACCATTGGATTTTAAATTATTAAACTGGAAGTGAAAAATAAAATCATTTTTTCGTATTTTTTAATTTTTTTTCTGGTTTTCCTGTTTATTTTCTAATTTTAAAAGTGTCAATCCTGCATGCATATATATATATATATATATATATATATATATATATATATATACGTAATTATATATATATATATATATATGTTGTAAGAGAATCCTCGCTGTCGACCATTGGGTTCCTGTGGATGGCGCACACGGGAAATATACCGAGTGAACAGCAGAGCTGGTGAGATGCCACCAGCTGTATAAGTTAGATATGCATGGCTTCTGAATATAGCCTGAGCGTTAATACGAGAATACTCTCTCGAGTCTCTCAAGGGCTTGATTTCTCAGCTGCCTCGTAGCTGCCGACAAATTTCTCTCTCTCTCTATCTCCCTTGGTTGCCCCCTGGATGCTGATGTGGTCCTTGAGCAAGGATACTGTCGAAATTGAATGGGGAGAGAAGGCTAAAATTGTTTTTACTGGAGCCACCAAGAACGCGACAATAAAATATATTTTTCATTAAATTAAAAATTAATTTTATTAATTTATTTCAATATTTTATTCAATTAAACACACCCACCCACTAATTCAATGTTCGAATATTCGATAATATTCTTATAGAGATGAAATAATATTAAATATATATATATATATATGAATTTTCTAATTCATAAAATTTTACGAGTAACAATGTTTTTTTTGTCTGTTTAAATACATAAACTGAGAGAAAAAATGAACGAAGTAGGAAAATGCTGAAAAGTGGTTGAGTGAAAATTATGATTCTATATTTATCGAAGGAGTAACCAATTACTTTCCGAACTTGCTGAGCCAAGCACCGAGCTACGTTCAAAAATGCATGACGAGCAAGATTTACTCTAGATAGTACCGAGTTGAAAATAATGTTTGTTAATTAATCAGTAAATTAATCAATTAAAAGAAAATTCGAGTAAAAATGTGATTTTTTTTTTTTGATTGAGTTTATTGAGTGTTTGATGTGAATTTAAATTTAATTAAAGACTCACCGTATTAAATTAAATTTAAATTTAATTAAAGACTCACCGTATGCTCCGCGTGATGCTTCCCGAATGATGTATACGAATGAACTCGTTGCTGGTGGTGGCGATGTGAAAGTACGATTGTTTCTCATTTACGAAGAAGGTATCGGGTACCCAGATATTTTTTATGAATTCCGAGCCCACACTGAGCGTTTCGACCCCCGTTCGTTTTTTGAAGGCCAGTCGTGGATCTGTCCAGAATTGCCGGAAGTAGAAATCCAGCGTAAAGTCCTAAATTGTGCGATGGAAAACAGAAATCATGATATTATTTATACAAGCAATTAAAGAGCCAAAAAAAAAACTATTATTAAAAAATCGTGAAAAAAAAAATTTGCACTGATAAAATTTCCACTCGGATGAATTTTGAAAAATAATTTTTCTCTTTGCTTGTGAAAATTTCGTATACTTTTCATTGACAAAATGTCAATTTTTTCACAACGCTTTATTCACGATTAATTTACATATAATTCATGTCCGAGTTTCAATTAAATTTACAGCGATAACAAGATGGCTGATATTTGTAATTCAACGACATTATTTATAATAAAAAATTGTTGAAAATTATTTTTATCATTTATAAATTCAACGAATTATCGTGACTCGATTTTTTTTAAGGAATCATCCATCTTGTTAAAAGTTTCCAAAACATTTAAGAAGAATTGTCATATGAATTTATTGAAAAAAAAAAAAATGAAAATTATTAACCATATCGAGAGAACGTAATGAAAATCAAAAATAATAATAATAAATCAACATAAATATTTTAATATTCCAAAAGCATATTGAAAAACTTCAAAAACATAAACACCAAGTTGATAAAAATTAGCGAGACGATACGACAAAATTGATTCTCGATAAGCTTTTTAATTGGACAATTTTCATTTCGCCATTTTGATTTTTTAAATAATTGAAAAATTATTTATCCTTGTTAAATTCTTCGCGATGTATGATTTCTGGAGAATTGTCGATTTATCGTTTAATTATAAAAAAAAAAAAAAATCCATAAATAAATATTAACGAATTGTTCCTCGAAAAATGAGAACTGTGCCATTAATCGTAATTTCACGTCGTAAACGTGATTAAATTTCCTTTCTCTGAGAATATAAACTGCAGAAGGAGGAGCATGGGCGGGTTAAAGTTTCTTCCTTGGCCGTGTTCTGTACCGGAAGATTTCTCCGGCACACCTCGTTCATGAAGGTAAAACTCGAGGGTTTGGCGAACAAACGGCGTTAACGTGACCGGAGTAATAGTTACCGAATCACACAAACACACACATTTATATATGTACCTATATGTGTATATATATATATGTATATATATATGTATAAATTAATGTATATATGTATATATATATATGTATATATGTATATGTACATGTATATATGTATATATATATATATATATATATGTATATATGTATATGTACATGTATATATATATACAAATTTCTACCTACACGCACACACAGACAGTATATGTTTTCTCGAGCTACAACACGAGAAGCTCTGGAGGCACCTTTTTAGCGAAGTAATGAAGGGAAGTTAGCCCCTCGTTTTACGGGGTTAAATCAGGTTGGCGTTACCAGAGAAGGGCTGGACGAAAGAGAATCATTTTCTCTTTCCGTAAGCTCGAGCTCCACAATTCGAAGCTACAGAGCAAGCTCGGTTGAGCTATAACGCTAGCTTGCTTCGATACTAATATTTAACATTGAAATTTTTTTCATCCCTTTATTAAGGGATGATTTTTTTTTTTATATATTTACGATTATAGATAAATTATTTTTTACTCTTGAAGTTTATAATACCAAATTTTATAAGGGAATAAGATACTCTTTTTGAGAATAATATTTTTTTTTTTCGATTGCCAGAATGTTTGCAATATTTGAGGTGAGATTTTTTTTTTTTTTTAATTTATTAATTGCCAAATATAATATTTAACACATCAGTGTGGGTTATCGAAATGTTTAGCTGAAGTTTTTGCATAATTTACGACGAATTTTAAATCGTGGTGAATAGTCTTGAATTTTTTAAATAATATAAAAATTATTTAACTCACATTTATGGGGGTGAAGATTTAAAATGGAAAATCAACGCGATAAAAAAATTAAAAAAAATTGATTCATCCACTGAAGTAATTCGATCACGTGACTCTAGAACTTCAACATTTCAAGAGGAAAATCATATCCTTCAGTTTCTCGGGAAGCACCAATTAGTCGAAGCCTTGAGACAGTCGTAAAAACGTTGCCTATCCACGCGATAATTAATTATCCAGATGATAATGAAACAGCGATATCTTGCACTTGTGTCACTCCATGACCCCAAAAAAGCTCAATTTTCTCCACAAATCATAAAAATCTTCAAATATTATCGAAGGATCTTTTCTATGATAAAAGCTTATCAAGAATCTCACTTGAATTTCATGTTTTATTTTCTGTCATGTCTAAGCTGCCAATGCGATAAAAGATGATTTAATATTTGATATAAGAAAAATTAAAATTTATAGAAACGAGAATTTCTTGTTGTTTTTCTATCGATATTTGTACGATATAAAACAAATTTGAGAAAATAATAATAATATACTTGAAAAACATGAACGAGAAATTATGATGAAATATAATAAAAATAAACGAATGATTAAAATAATATTTAAATTCGAATGAATATTATTATTATTATTATTTAATCAATATATTTTTTTAAAATGTATAGAAGGGGATTAATTTTTATCTAACAGATCTCGGTCACTGACGAGGTCACGACGACGCATATTGCTGACGTCATTGCCTCAAAGGGTATAAAAATATGGGGAGGAAAAAAAAAGGATCGACGTCATAATATATATAGTAGACGAGGAGAAAATGGGAATTCGAAGGGTCGTTGAGTGTTCACGAAGAGAGGATCGTGAGAAATAGGATGATATATTGGGTACATGTTACATGTTTAACGGAGTAGTTAAAAAAATATTCATGCTTGGCATGCATCGTGGGTTTGTGCTTATCACATAAACACCTCGGGGTAATTATATTTTGTGTTATTATTATTTATCTACGTGTAACTATTTACTAAAGATAGATAAATAGTTGCTTATATTGTCAATTATATATTATGCAATAATTGATATTACATTGCTTAATAAATCGTCCAATGTCTCGTCCACACATGCCTGTACTACTCGATTTGTCATTTGGGCCCATTTTCGAACCACAAACAATAAAATTATATTTAAACAAAATAAAAAATACTTTGAATAAAAAATTTATGTGATACTTTTTCAGCACGAAATGTGTCACAATTAAGTGAATTTCAAGATTTTTTTTTTCCCCCTATTAACATAAGAGAAATTGGGTTGAATGAATTTTTTTTTTCCATTTTTCGTAAATTTTTTTTTTACACACAAATGAAAAGTAATTATTACACAGACGTGAAACGCAAATTTCGTTTTTGTCGTTTAAACTTTTGTGACAGCTGAGCAGGGCTTGAGTGAGAAGAGGGGTGAGATATACTTTGGAAAGTAATTAGGCAAAGGATAATTTATGTATGTCGAATGTTTCTGGTTTTATATGAATTTCATTCACGAACGCAAATATCTTTGTGCAAATAAAGTTGAGTTTGATTTTTTTTTTTTTTATAAGATGTCACAATAAGACGAATGAAAAGAATTTTTTCTCGACGTCAAAAAAAAAAAAAGAAAAAAAACCGAGAAGAAGACAAATATGGAATTTTTTTTTCTTTCAAAATTAGATCAATCTAATTAGTTTTTATTTTATTTTTTAATTAACTTGAAAGGCACAAAATTTCATCATATTTGTTAATTATACGAATTTCATTTTTTGCGACATTTAAGGTTGAATTTGTGTATGAGAAGGGGAGGAATATAGTTTGAAAAGTAATTAGCGAATTCATGATTTATGTATGTCGATTTTGGTGGAAAAGTTTCTCGACGTAGTTAAACACTGTCAGATGGCCAAAAGTGTGCGGTTTAAACAGACCCAAAGTTGGAAGCTTTCGTCGCTAAGTGGCGGAGATTAGGTGACTTGTACTTCTCACACGATGTCGAACTCCAAACGACCCATTGCCACAGCCCATTCAAAACCACTATAGCACCTGCTTCCATTATTGTTAAACGGGTTGACGGAAGGATGTCTTAACACTTGAACGATCTTGCCAGAACGTCTTTTGTATAGAATAAACGTGTGTGTGTGTGTGTATGCCTTCGTGTATATATGGGCGCCTAAATAATTAATTTTGCAAAATTTAATCTTCAAAAAATTATTAAAAATAGTTTCATGAAAAATAATAATAATAATTTTATGAAAAATAATAATAATAATTTTATGAAAAATAATAATAATAATTTTAGTTTTTTTTATATTTCAAAATAATTCACAGCCTATTCAACGAAACTATAGCAGCCATTTCGATTATTGTTAAACGAGTTGAGGGAAGGATGTCTTAACACTTGAACGATCTTTCGAGAGCGTCTTTTGTATAGAATAAACGTGTGTGTGTGTGTGTGTGTGTGTCTGCTCGTATGTATGGGGAAAAATATTCCCTACCTCTAACGCATATTTTTGGGATGAAAACGATATCATTTCAAAAATTCATCTGTCATAATTTATTGAACGCTGGACCAGCATTGATACCTGCAACGACGTAACAGCTAATTGATTTCTTCCGGATAGTTTTGTCCACTTATCGTAACTTTTTTCTTCCGTATAGTTGATTTTCTGAGCTTAAATGTCACCGTTTTTAAAGCTTTTCTTGACGGTAACGAGAGAGTTGAAGAGAGAAAAAAGCCTTTCTCGCTTCGAGTGGACACAGTAGTCTACGAGCAATATAGTCAGACGGAGAAAGGTTGCTTTCTCTCTGTGAACAGGAAGTACCGAGTCTCTTTCATTCTTTCATTCATTCTCTCTCTCTCTCTCTCTAGCTTTTTCTCTCTCCCCCCTCTCTCTCTCCCCCCCCCCCCCTCTCTCTCTGATTTTTTTTCTCTCTCTGGCTCTCTCTCTCTTTAGCAATTTATACGTATACCTTAATAGGTCAACGGCAGAGTCGGATGAAGCTTAATGGAAGCTCGTAGTGAAGCTCTTTTTCTCCTCAGGCTCACTCACACAGTTTTCATCCTCCGAGCAACACGACGGATATAGAAACCGAGAAATGGAACTACAGAGCACAAAACGATGATGTGGTGGCGGTGGGGGGGGGGGGGGGGGGTGAAAAAAGAGTGAGCTACGCAACATCCCTTGACTCTGTTCTTTCGGTTAACCCTCCCCCTCCCCCCCCCATAACCTCAACTTCTTGTAGTTCGTTTCCTCGTACAATTCTCGACGCAAAGTTCACCTTTTTCTTCAGGTTACACTTGGAAACGCGCAATACAAATCGAATTACCGTCATCTCGATGTGACGTAAAGTGTCTCGAGGGAGTTTCATTTCTTTCCATTTCCATCTCCATCTCTGTCACTCACTGTTTTCTTCTTTTATATATATATTTTTTTTTTTCACTCAGTTGCAACTTTTTGTGCTTTTAGTAGAGATCGGAGAGCGCAACACTCCATGAGAACGATAAGTCCCACGTTCAATTGTTCGTCGACCAGACACACAAAATTTAATTTCCGGTACCAGCGATGTTTTTTTTTTTTTTTTCGAAGGAAAAACTACCCTTGAGCCAATTGGATTTTTTTTCTCTTGGTCAGTATAAACTAAAATGTTATTGATTTTTTTTTCCTTGGTATTTGTCGTGGAACAAATTATCTGGGCGATGAATTTTTGGTCAAAAATCATTTGACACCCTCAAGTGACCTGGAGGGGTCAAAATAGCAATAAAGAATCCTGTAAGTCAGCTGCTGTGTCCCATGAGTTTTGATTCCATTAAATATTCTGAATATTCCATTAAAAAGCCAATCACTTTATTTCTCAGGATAAAGTCTTGGCAGGATGGTAGATCCTTGGAATTTGTCGTGAGGACGAATTATCTGAGCGATGAATTTTTGGTCAAAAATCATTTGACACCCTCAAGTGACCTGGAGGGGTCAAAACAGGAATAAAGAATCCTGTAAGTCAGCTGCTGTGTCCCATGAGTTTTGATTCCATTAAATATTCTGAATATTCCATTAAAAAGCCAATCACTTTATTTCTCAGGATAAAGTCTTGGCAGGATGGTAGATCCTTGGAATTTCTCGTGAGGACGAATTATCTGAGCGATGAATTTTTGGTCAAAAATCATTTGACACCCTCAAGTGACCTGGAGGGGTCAAAATAGGAATAAAGAATCCTGTAAGTCAGCTGCTGTGTCCCATGAGTTTTGATTCCATTAAATATTCTGAATATTCCATTAAAAAGCCAATCACTTTATTTCTCAGGATAAAGTCTTGGCGGGATGGTAGATCCTTGGAATTTGTCGTGAGGACGAATTATCTGAGCGATGAATTTTTGGTCAAAAATCATTTGACACCCTCAAGTGACCTGGAGGGGTCAAAATAGGAATAAAGAATTCTGTAAGTCAGCTGCTGTGTCCCATGAGTTTTGATTCCATTAAATATTCTGAATATTCCATTAAAAAGCCAATCACTTTATTTCTCAGGATAAAGTCTTGGCAGGATGGCAGATCCTTGAAATTTCTCCTTCACGTTTTGCCTCTATCTTTCCGAGTTTCATGGCTCAAATGGGATACGATTATCAACTATATAGCTTGAACTCTAGACATATCTGTATAAACTGAGAAGAGGATCGTGTAGTTGGAAAACGTTGTCGATGGAGTTTAGTTGGTTGCTTGGTAGAGCGTCACGACGCCGCGAAATTGAGGTGGAAAAAAGGACGAAGACGATACTTGGAGTAACATCGTTATTCGTTCATTCTCGTTCTCTCGCTACGTCCGGGCAATTGAAACTTTGGTGCTCGAAGAAAAGCCATTAGAATTATAGAAGTGTGTGCTAATTTAGAAGAGACCGAGAAAGCTCGCGGTATTATTATCATTATCGTTAACATTATCATTATTATTAGTTTGAGAAGAGAGTTGAAACGAGTAGGAGGGAGTTTTGTGAAAATTTCCATTTTCAAAAGCGTCTCAGAGATAAGAATTGTTGAGAAAAGCTTCAACAAGGATTGTCGAAAAAGCTTTCGTCCTGTACGAGATATTGCCAGGACTATAATATTGTATATAGTTGTGCTTAGTACATATATCTATATATATATATATTCTTGGAAAATAAATAGTGTCTTCCAATATATGCGGACGGACATGGAATATATTTGAAATCCGTTGGGGTCTTACCTTGCTTTTTCCTCTTTCATCCCTTATTCACTATTCACTCGAGACTCTAGCTATCCTCCTTTGGATATAAAATTCTTTCGAAATTTCTGACGTGATGCTCCAGGTATATCCAGCTCGCTTATATCACAAATATTTTATATATATATATAAATTTCCTCAACTGCTTGGACCGTTAAACGTGGATGTGGCAGAGTCGCCGATTCTAAAGTATGTCTAGTGCAAAGTCTGCACCTGCCATTGGGAGTGTCATCGGCTCTCAAAATCGAAGGTTTATCCTAGACTCGAGAGTATTCCCGAGCACTGGGACTCTTCTTGACGACACTCTATACTTTTATATATATATATATATAAGTATAGAGTGTCGTCAAGAAGTATATATATATAAGTATAGAGTATCGTCAAGAAGAATATATATATATATATATATATATATATATATATATATGTATAAGTATAGAGTGTCGTCAAGAAGAATATATATATACATGTCCCAGCAGTTGAGGACTTTGGATATCTGTGGATCTTGCATCCCCTTCCATTTCCAGTCTTTTGCTGCAAGTAATAGGCTCTTCTCACGTTTTCTCCCTCGTTCATCGCGACACTTTTCTTCACCTCGTCACCCTGTCCACTATCAATTTTCTTCTTTTTCTACCTCTTTGCTGTTCTAGATGTTGAGACACTTTTTCACTTTTTCTTCCTATGACTGGTTTTCTTCTTTTTTCCCTCTCTTGAATTTTCAGCTCTCGATCGTAATTTCTAAATAGTTTCTTGTGTTCGTTTCCACGAAAGATCTCGACGACACTTTTTCTTCTTTTTTCCATCTCGAAATCGATCAATTGGCAGCATGGTGGATCTCGAATATTCCAATGGGAATTCAGCTTGTTAAATCCGAGTATTAACAATAAAAATTTGGGTTTGTCTTTGAGTGAAGTTGCGTTGAGAGTCCCAGAAACTGTACATATATATAGTCGAAATGAAACTACATAAATGCAGGAGAAAAGGGAGTGAAAGCTCTGCGGTAATAGTAAGTCTTTGAGA
>OY769910.1:20698627-20771425 GCA_963669185.1 Dyspetes luteomarginatus | reverse complement strand
CCGGTTTGCTGGGGCGGTTGGCCCGTTTGGCGAGACTCCAGGCGCAGTGCGGCCCTGGTGCCACGTCTTTACTGTGCTTTAGGCTCTCTCTCTCTCTCTCTCTTACCCGTTAGTTCGGTCGTTTGGTTGAAAAAGAGAGAGGAGAAAATAAAAAGAGAGAGACGTAGCCGCAGACGGGGCGAGCCATACCAGCCAGGGCTTGGATATGCCCCCCCCCCCCTTCCGTCGTCACGACTTTATTATCGTGGACTACGTATATCCAGAAATGTATATGTATATATATATATATATATATATTTTTTTTTTTTTCATATTCTACTATATATATATATATATATATTCTTATTCTATTATATATATATATATATATATATATATATATATATATATATTCTACACCCTAACGTATACAAGTCGCTACTGTACACGAGAAATGGAGAACTGGGAAGTCTGCTGGTAACATTTTCACGGTGTGCAACGAACGATTCTACGCGCCAGGAACTAGGACGAAAAGTGGTATCAACTTATGGATTATGGCAGAAGAGCCACCCCCAGAGCCACAAATCCAAGAACCACTTGTCCTCGTGGACAGATTTACCTTTTTTTTTTTTTTTTTAAATATTATTTTGTGGGGCTTGGCTAATGTGTGATGGACTGAAAATTAAGGAATAAGAAGGCAGGCTGCTTGTTCGATATTTATATGAACAAATTATCAAGTTGGCAAAATGTCAATCAACAAAATGATTTGAAAAAAATGTACTCGAGCTTTGCCTGTATTTGTCACTTCGACATTGACGCGCCAGGAACTAGGACGAAAAGTGGTATCAACTTATAGATTATGGCAGAAGAGCCACCCCCAGAGCCACAAATCCAAGAACCACTTCTCCTCGTGGACAGATTTCGCTTTTTTTTTTTTTTTTTTAAATATTATTTTGTGGGGCTTGGCTAATGTGTGATGGACTAAAAATGAAGGAATAAGAAGGCAGGCTGCTTGTTCGATATTTATATGAAAAAATTATCAAGTTGGCAAAATGTCAATCAACAAAATGATTTGAAAAAAATGTACTCGAGCTTTGCCTGTATTTGTCACTTCGACATTGACCATCGAAAACCATTGCATTTGCCACGTTCGTTGATCTTCGGTAGACTCGAAAGCTTGCACTGCAAGTTAAGATTTTGTGGTCTCATTATTGCGAGTGTACAGCCCTGCAAAAGCAGCCCTTAAAATTGGGCAATTTTTTTAAACAACCATAGGCTGTACCATCGATGGATAGCGATTCCAGTAAGAAAAAAATGGCTGATGGCTTCATTTACAAGCCCATTGGTCCACCCCATGATGGATTAAAATGAATTTGGCTCTTTTGCATCTACCAACAAGCCAAAAATCGCCAAAAATTTTATTTCATTAAATGAACTCGTTGACCTCAAAAATATCCTCAGACTTAATCTTTATTCAATTGATTATTTTTCTTTAGAGGCAAAAATACTCATTTCTCGAATTCAGACATTTCAGTCTTTTCGTCTTCCCTGGAAAAAAATTTCTTCTGCCTTTGTCATTCTAGCATCGACTCTTTTAAAATCCAAAATTCCAGAATTCTCCCCATATCGTAACTTTTCACACATTGCTCAGGCGTTACTTTTTTCCATTGAAGAAATGGAGGGCGCCACCTGGCAGGTATATATATATATATATATATATATATATATAAGCTTGCAGGCTGCAAGCTTGCCACTTTCTTAAATTACGCGTAGACCGGAAAGCTTTTATATATACACATCACCTGGTGTACATTGAGCTTGCATTGTTGTACACGTGGAGATTATAAAGAATCCTCGGATGTGAAAAAAAAAAAAAAAAAAAAATGAGTCGCGTTCTCCAATGAGTTCTCACCAGAACGAGCATGAGGTGGGAGATGCGTTGAGGGTTTGACAAAGATCTAAGTGGGAAGGAAAATGCTACAGTAATGCAAAGAGCCAGCTAGAAAGATCGTAGCGGAAGCTTTTCTTGGGCGAGCTCGTTGCCGAGTGCTGAAGCAGTGCGGAGGGACGTTCGGAGAACTCTGGAGGGCATCGGAATCCTTGAAGCATCCGCGATCGAGCGATGAAGCTTTTTCTCTCTCTCTCTCTCTCTCTCTTTCTTTCTTTCTCTCTCTCTCTCTCTCTCTCATCTTCTAGCGAAGAGGAAGAAATGAGAAGAATGCCTGGGAACTATTCTGCACAACGGCATCAGGGCAGCACACATCCATGGCAATCGCGAGATTCCACAACCCCCATTTTTCAACTCTCCCTCGTTCCCCCATTGCTCTCTCTATCCCTCACCGTTATAACTTTTTCCCCACGTTCTTTTAAGCTCACCCGCTGTGTCGCCCCGGCGACCCTTCTGTTCTGGTGCTTTTCGAGAGAGAGAGAGAGAAAGGAAAAGAGAGAGAGGAAAGGAGAGAGAGGGAGGGAGGGAGGGAGGGAGGGAGAGAGAGAGAGAGAGAGAGAGAGAGAGAGAGAGAGCTCCACCAAGAGCTTTCGCTTCTCAGTATTTACCCAGCGCAAATACTCGAGCGCTTATATACTAATATATATTTCTGCCTGTTTCCTTCGAGGCTTTTTCCTCCCTTTTTTTTTTTTTTTTTTTTTTTTTTTTCCTCGTTCCGATTATTTTTCTCGCTCATTTTGGCTCTGGCATCTGGACTAGTGAGTCCGGTATGCTCGTTCATTATCATTAACCCTGTGAGCCTCTCTCATTGTGAGAAAACCGAGTGGGTGTGGAGCTAAAAGATCGAAAAAGATGACGATGGGGTTGCTGCTCTGTATTCTGGTGAGTAGTTGAGCTAAGGCTGGTTAGCTCTGGCACTCTGGTAGTGACTAATTATTTCGATAATAATAACAATAATAATAACAATAATAACAATAACAAAACTGTTCTGTATTCTGGTGAGTAGTTGAGCTAAGGCTGGTTAGCTCTGGCACTGTGGTAGTGACTAATTATTTCGATAATAATAACAATAATAACAATAACAAAACTGTTCTGTATTCTGGTGAGTAGTTGAGCTAAGGCTGGTTAGCTCTGGCACTGTGGTGGTGACTAATTATTTCGATAATAATAACAATAATAACAATAACAAAACTGTTCTGTATTCTGGTGAGTGGTTGAGCTAAGGCTGGTTAGCTCTGGCACTCTGGTGGTGACTAATTATTTCGATAATAATAACAAAAATAATAACAATAACAAAACTGTTCTGTATTCTGGTGAGTGGTTGAGCTAAGGCTGGTTAGCTCTGTCACTCTGGTAGTGACTAATTATTTCGATAATAATAACAATAATAATAACAATAACAAAACTGTTCTGTATTCTGGTGAGTAGTTGAGCTAAGGCTGGTTAGCTCTGTCACTCTGGTAGTGACTAATTATTTCGATAATAATAACAATAATAACAAAAATAATAACAATAACAAAACTGTTCTGTATTCTGGTGAGTAGTTGAGCTAAGGCTGGTTAGCTCTGGCACTGTGGTAGTGACTAATTATTTCGATAATAATAACAAAAATAATAACAATAACAAAAGTGTTCTGTATTCTGGTGAGTAGTTGAGCTAAGGCTGGTTAGCTCTGGCACTGTGGTAGTGACTAATTATTTCGATAATAATAACAAAAATAATAACAATAACAAAAGTGTTCTGTATTCTGGTGAGTAGTTGAGCTAAGGCTGGTTAGCTCTGGCACTGTGGTAGTGACTAATTATTTCGATAATAATAACAATAATAACAATAACAAAAGTGTTCTGTATTCTGGTGAGTAGTTGAGCTAAGGCTGGTTAGCTCTGGCACTCTGGTAGTGACTAATTATTTCGATAATAATAACAACAATAGTGACAAAAATAATAACAATAATAACAAAAATAATAACAATAACAAAACTGTTCTGTATTCTGGTGAGTAGTTGAGCTAAGGCTGGTTAGCTCTGGCACTGTGGTAGTGACTAATTATTTCGATAATAATAACAACAATAGTAACAATAATAACAACGATAATAACAATAACACATCTAGGAATAGATTGTATCAGAGTTTAATCGAAAAATAGGAGAGTAAAATGCATCAGTTCACTGTAATATAACCGAATCAAGCTGGTATGACCGATCTTATCGTAAGTAAATTGTACTTTTTGTCTGGAGGAAAACAAAAAAAAAAAAAAAAAAACATAGAGAAAAGACGAATTCTGGAAGGGGAAATATATCAGGAAAAAATCGGAGAGAAAAAGCTCTACGGTTGCGCATCGTCAGAGTTAGGTGGTTAGAGGTCTAACGGATCTCCCTCATTTTGCATCCCCTCATGACCTCGTAAATACGCACAGAAAGTGTGTTGGAAGGGAAAAAAAAATTTGGGGAAATAGGACGAGGAAAGAATTTGACGATATGGAGGAGACCAAGGAGCGTGAAAGGGAGGAAAAAAAAAGAGGGGATGAGGAACCGACAAGGGGATCGTCGAGAGAGGGATGACGACTCGGAGGGTTGGAAAAACGCACGAGAGCGTCGAATGAGGGGAAAAAAAAAAAGATCTATGCAGTGCTACAGTTGTCACGGTTGGTAAACTTTTCCGGGGTCTCTTCTCCTTATTTCACTGCACCCTTCGTTCTCTATATCGTTATTGATATTTCGATGCTGCGAGCCCTCACAAAATCTACGATTATATATCGCAGCTTTTCCCAGAAATTATTGCATCGATACATGTTCTTGCTCGAGAAGAAACAACGAAGAGAAATATTATCGATCAATTTTTTAAATAATTGATGGGGGAAAAAAAAATCTCTGATTCATAAAAATCCTCATTTTTTCCCAAAACTTTCCGAATAAATTTCTAGTAAATTTTTTTTCTCTTACATTTTAATCGATGAATAATATAATTTAATAGTGAAAAATTATACTGTATAATGACGATTTAGTAAATCTTCATTTTTTGATGAATTGTTGAATTTTTTAATTTTTACGGTCAAAGGTCATTGAATTACGAATTTACAGAAATTCGAACGAGACACTGGACGAAATATATTATTTGCAGGCGAGTCACAAAAGCATCAATAAAGCATTTCAAGCGAGCGTTGTTTAATATTATTGTTATTATTTTATATTATTTTATTAAATATCTTAATGATGAACTCTACGATTATATTTGTCTGTAATATTTGAGTAAGATAAGAAGAAAAAAAAAGCATCGAGGCATTTTTGAGAGAACACGTCTGAATAATTTCGTCATAAAAATATTTCCTCGGGGAGATGATAGGAATTTATGAATTCATGAGTTTCCGAATCGTTGAGCCATTATGAAGTAATTAAAAAAAAAAGTGACACAAAAATCTTAATCATCGATCAATGAAAAATAAATTCCTCAAATCCCCTGAGAAATTTTGGACGTCTTCAAAATCCTCGATAAATGCAATAGTTAATAACAATATAATGATATTTAAAAAAAATTGACATGTGTCATGGATGAATAGTGTTGACGATAATTATATATATATATCTTATTTACGTAAATATATACAAATATATAATAAAATACTGAAGAGAAACAACGCAGGTTTAAAGCACACACATACGCATATTGGTAAATATAATTATGCTGCAGCGACCAGAAGCGCACTGCACACACACTGACAATGGTAGCGTCGACTCGTTGTCGTTTTTTTCATTGTATTACGTTTGAAAATTTTTTTTTTTTTTTTTTTTTACTTTTATTTTATAATTTTTAATGCAAAATCGAGACCGCTCGACTCTTCTGAGTCTAAATCAATTTCGAGTCTTCGCGATTCTCGGGAAGGGTCGGAAGAAATCCGTGTCATATTTTTTCGATCGTGTCGATTCATTCTCGATCATTCGATCGAGACTCGAAAAAAATATTTTCTGATTTCTGAATATATTTTCTGATAATGCTTCGAATTTTCAGTTCAGAAATTGGGCAGATTACAAATTGTTTTTGAAGAAAAATTCTTTTACTGTATTTTTGCTCGTCTAGCGATTTTTTTTTTAAATAAATAAATTATTTAATTTTTAAAAAATTTTAAGTAAAAAATAGCCTAGCATTTTTTTAAATAAATAAATTATACAAGTGATTGGAATAACTGAAAGATCATTTTTCAGGCATGTAAAAAATATTCTGCCCTTAAATAAATAAATTATTATTTAATTTTTTAAAATTTTTAAGTAAAAAATGGCCTAGCATTTTTTTAAATAAATAAATTATACAAGTGATCGGAATAACTGAAGGATCATTTTTCAGACATGTAAAAAATATTCTGCCCTTAAATCAGTCACCAGTTAAAATGAACAAGATTAAAATTTTCGACTTTCTTTACAGGACGATTTTCCTTGGGATTGAAAAAAATTTCATTCTCACTATATGTGTGTTTTGCCAGGTTCTCGAGGACTCAGGGATGTGCGAACACCCTAAAGATTCGATACTGTTGGCTCTTATTCTTTGGCTGGTAAAATCGAATTTTCACAAATATCTCAGATAACGAACGATCGATAATGACAAAATCAATCGAAAAAAAAAAAAAAAAAAAAAAAAAATAGATCTAGACACTTTTGGATAAATTTTGGAATCTGGGAAAATGATAGAGAGCCGGAAAGACGATTGAGAAGTCCCACCAGTGAGAGAATGACAGAAATAAAAACAATTTTGTTTCGTTTTTTCCTCTCTCTCTCTCTCTCCCTCTCTCTATCTATCCGTAGCGGTCTCTAAGGATATTTATATGGGTAATAAAAGTGGTTATATATATATATATATATGTATATATATATATATATATATATATATATATATATATGATAAATCGCGGCGAGTCACGTCCCAGGTGACAGTGTCGACTTGATTTGGTTTCCGCACAGGGCTCAACACCTGGGGTCCAGTCTGGTACATTCAGTTCTAAACTTTTGTTTTTCGTTATATTATATGTACATTTCCCTTCTTACGGGCTCTCGTTTTATTAAGACTGTGAAAAAGTGAAAGAAAGAGAGGGAGAGAGAAAGAAAATTCCATGAGAATTTCCAAGCTGACGAAAAAAGAAAGAGAAAAGTAAGAGGAAAAAAAAAGATACCGAGACAGCCTCCGAATCTTTATTAACAAAGTTCGACTCCTCGTTTTTCTCTCTTTTCCTTCATTCTCTTTTCTCTATTGTGTCACTTTTTTATTTTTTTATTTTTCTTCAATCTCCTCGACGAATCCACGATTCGCGAAGATCAGTTAAATGGACCAAATGACACACTCGTGACATAATCCCTGACACGAATTATTTCCCATTCGTTTTGACTAAAATTCAAATTATTATTAATTATTACCAATATAAAAAATGAAAAAAAATACGTCGAATCGTGTGGCAAGGATAATGAGACGAGGGTGTTGCCATCTTCGCAAATGTGTGCTTCGGGATCAATTTTAAAATTTTGTATAATAAAATATTTTTCTTCATATATATATATATATATATATATATATATATATATATATATATATATATATATATATATATATATATATATATGTGTTGAAATAATTAATTGTATATACCGACTCGAAGCTGAATGTACAAACCAGAACGTCAGTCGAATGCTACAAGAATATATAATAATAATACACAATTTTATACTAGCTTAAAAAATATATACGAACAATAAATATATATATATATAAATATATATATATATATATATATATATATATATATATATATACATATATATATTCGAAGGTATACATAATAATACTTTCTCGTGGCCTGCGAAGCTGGAGCCGTTTACGAAAATACGAAAAAATTGCCAAAAAAACGATAAATAAAAATTACTCTTTCAATTATAATATCGCATTAAAATCATTTTTCTTACAATCTAATAAAAAAGAAATCCTAAATAAAATCTTTACCTTCCTCAATATATTTGCTTTGTTCCTTCTCGAAAAATAAAAAAAAAGCAACAATTCGGCCCCAAAATCTCTTGTCAAAAAATTGCCAAAAAAACGATAAATAAAAATTACTCTTTCAATTATAATATCGCATTAAAATCATTTTTCTTACAATCTAATAAAAAAGAAATCCTAAATAAAATCTTTACCTTCCTCAATATATTTGCTTTGTTCCTTCTCGAAAAATAAAAAAAAAAGCAACAATCCGGCCCCAAAATCTCTTGTCAAAAAATTGCCAAAAAAACGATAAATAAAAATTACTCTTTCAATTATAATATCGCATTAAAATCATTTTTCTTATAATCTAATATAAAAAGAAATCCTAAACAAAATCTTCACCTTCCTCAATATATTTGCTTTGTTCCTTCTCGAAAAATAAAAAAAAGCAACAATTCGGCCCCAAAATCTCTTGTCAAAAAATTGCCAAAAAAACAATAAATAAAAATTACTCTTTCAATTATAATATCGCATTAAAATCATTTTTCTTATAATCTAATAAAAAAAGAAATCCTAAATAAAATCTTCACCTTCCTCAATATATTTGCTTTGTTCCTTCTCGAAAAAAAAAAAAAAAAAAAAAAAAAGCATCAACACGACCCCAAAAATCTCTTGTCAAATTAGGAATTTCCGGATGAACT
Source organism: Dyspetes luteomarginatus (assembly GCA_963669185.1). NCBI lineage: Eukaryota > Metazoa > Arthropoda > Insecta > Hymenoptera > Ichneumonidae > Dyspetes > Dyspetes luteomarginatus. The sequence continues at coordinate 20,762,843 of OY769910.1, read as the reverse complement.
AGCGAGTTGAAGAGTTTAATCCTTTGAGCTGGAATCAATCGGAATTCCGAGTGCTAACCGGATTTCCATTAGTGGTTTCCTGGCCTCGTTGAATGCAGGCTCGACTGACATTTCCGGTACATGCCAATCGAGAATCTACTCGAATCTATCGTCTAGATGCCTATATATATATATATATATATATATATATATATATATATATATATATATATATATATAGATGGACGGACCTAAACTCCTGAGCAAAGGATATACAGACGTTAAAACTCTTGACGAATAGCAGCCGAATACTTGGACTGTCCATGCCAATTAATGTTGCAATTCGACTGAAAAGTTTTCAAGTGATGAAACACGAAGAATAATTTTTTTTTTTTTTTCACTGTCAACGGCTCGAGCTTCGCGGGTTTGGCCATGCAACGAAACATTGACAATCGTCAAACGAGTATATAATCAATATTCAACCATTAATGAGTGAACAATATATATATATATATGTAATAAATAATGTATATCTTGCGTAGACTGCGGAACGTAGCAAGGTTCCCTTGTAACAGTTCAGCCAACGAAACAGCCGTGACGAGCTAAAAATATATATATTTATATATCTATATACATATATATATATATTTATATAATTAGTTGAAATAGGCGGCCATCAGTGTCATAAAATCTCGTTCTGCCAACACATGGACGAACGTACAGTTTTACAGTGGAGATAAAATGGTACTTGTAATACACAATTTTTATTTCACCATCGTGTTTATCTCGAGTAGGTTCGATAATTCATGGATCGAGAGGCAAAAAAAAAATTATCAAAAAGAATTTGTGATAAAGAAGAAAAAAAAGATATAAATTTGTCTGTTTGATTAATAAAATAGTAAAATTTATTATTATCAGGCTCCAAATTCAACTTGTCTATCAAAAAATTCAAACCTGCTCGTAATACACGACGATGAAAAATTCACCATAAGGAAAACAAAGAGGAATTTTGGAAATTAGGGCGAAGATAAACGCATGATGATGACGATAAAACAGCAGTACGATGACACGAGACACATGACAGCAATCATAAAAAAAAACCTAGAATGATCCGTGATTGAAGAAATCCTCCGAAAGTCGCTTCAGTGACGATTGATCAAAGGCTCTCCGCAGGCATTATAGAGGGATAAATAGAGGAATAAATAATGATGGGATAAAGTGGGGCGTGGAAAGTTGTAGGATAGAAATTTGAGGTACGATCATTAAATATTGCTAAAATTTGAATGTTGCTAAAAAGGGAAATGAAAAGTTGTAGGATAGAAATTTGAGGTACGATCATTAAATATTGCTAAAATTTGAATGTTGCTAAAAAGGGAAATGAAAAGTTGTAGGATAGAAATTTGAGGTACGATTATTAAATATTGCTAAAATTTGAATGTTGCTAAAAAGGGAAATGAAAAGTTGTAGGATAGAAATTTGAGGTACGATCATTAAATATTGCGAAAATTTGAATGTTGCTAAAAAGAGAAATGAAAAGTTGTAGGATAGAAATTTGAGGTAAGATCATGAAATATTTCGTCTGTCTTCTCAATTTTTCTCATGCCTTTGGATGTGGCCTGGTGTTGCCTAATCGTCAAAATTTATTGTCACTGGAGAGTCAGAGGGATAAATAGAGAAATAAATAATAATGGGAGAAAGGAGAAATGGAGAGTTGTCGCATGGAAATTTGGAAGGTGGAAGGTCAGCATGGTTCATGAAATATTTCGTCTGTCTTCTATTTACCGTTCGAACGTAAAATTTTTTTATTATCAACCCCATAGAGTTGGGAAGAAGAATCATGAAAGAGGAAGAGAAATAATTATTCGAGGTACAATATTCTGATTTACTCAGCTCGTGACATTTTTTCACATTTTGGTAGATTTCGTACATCATAATGATGACAGACGAAATGTCATAATGACATGCTAAAATTTGAATGTTGCTAAAAAGGGAAATGAAAAGTTGTAGGATAGAAATTTGAGGTACGAACATGAAATATTTCGTCTGTCTTCTATTTTCTGTTTGAACGTAAAAAAAATTTATTATCAACCCTCATAGAGTTGGGAAGGAGAATCATGAAAGAGGAAGAGAAATAATTATTCGAGGTAAAATCTTGATTTACTTTAATCGTAACGGTACTTTTCCTATATTATATGACGACAGAGACGAAATGTCGCAATGGCAGGAACAATAAAATAAAATAAAATAAAATAAAATAAAATAAAATAAAATAAAATATATCCCGAGAAGGGAAAAATGGCGTTAGATTGCGTTTGGATGTGGCCGTTTGGCGTTGCCGAATTGTCAGAATTTATTGTCCCTGTAGAGAGATTGAAGCTTTGGACGAGTTATGACCTCGGGAGAAAAAAAATGACGGTGATTGGAGGGGGGAGGAAGCGAAGACAAGTACAAGAAGAGAGTTGAGGAGAAATGGAGAAAGATATAGGGGTGATTCGACGGTGATCTCTGGATTTCATCGAGAGAGGAAAATGTGTAGCGAGCCGGTTATGGACGAAGGGGGCTAAAGTGGTTTGGGAAATGAGAGTCATTACGTCGTTCTTCGTGACATCCAGGGAGCTTGAGGGAGTGGGTTAGATTTTTCCTATATCGTCAAGAATGAGATGAAGGACCTGGAGAACTGACTGGTAAAGTGGGCAAAGGATGGGGGAAAAAGGATAAGGAAATATCGAAGGGACAAGATTGAAGGACATCAGTGCTCTCTTTGTCTTCAACTTCATCTTGAGAGAAACGTACAAATATGGACGAATTCTGACTGGTAAAGTGGGGGATGGAGGAAGAAGGATAAGGAAATATCGAAGGGACAAGGTTGAAGGACATCAGTGCTCTCTTTGTTGGCAAATGGACAAAAGTATAACGAGGCATTTGTCATTCGAAAAAAAAATCATATTCCTCATTGTGAGCACGATTTGTAAAATTTTTTCGTCAAAATGTCATTGTGATTATTGAGATATTAAATACTGATTGACATATAATTGTTGTGTGTATTGGAAAAAAATATTCGAATTACTGCTCATGACCTTTTACCTTTCGGGGGGTTTATAGTAATTGGAATAAAAAATGAAGAAAAATAAACTTTGCTGACATGTCTGATTAATGGGACTAGACAGAAGTCATAGAATCATATTGAGATATTAAATACTGATTGCCATAATTTTTGCTCGAATTACTGCTCATGACCTTTTACCTTTCGGGGGGTTTATAATAATTGGAATAAAAGATGAAGAAAAAGAAACTTTTTCTGACATGTCTGATTAATGAGACTAGACACGAGTAATAGAATTATATTGAGATATTAAATACTGATTGCCATAATTTTTGTGTTATTTGTATTGGAAAAAATATTCGAATTATTGCTCATGACCTTTTACCTTTCGGGGGGTTTATAGTAATTGGAATAAAAGATGAAGAAAAAGAAACTTTGCTGACATGTCTGATTAATGGGACTAGACAGAAGTAATAGAATCATATTGAGATATTAAATACTGATTGCCATAATTTTTGCTCGAATTACTGCTCATGACCTTTTACCTTTCGGGGGGTTTATAATAATTGGAATAAAAGATGAAGAAAAAGAAACTTTTTCTGACATGTCTGATTAATGAGACTAGACACGAGTAATAGAATTATATTGAGATATTAAATACTGATTGCCATAATTTTTGTGTTATTTGTATTGGAAAAAATATTCGAATTACTTCTCATGACCTTTTGACTTTCGGGGGGTTTATAGTAATTGGAATAAAAGATGAAGAAAAATAAACTTTGCTGACATGTCTGATTAATGGGACTAGACAGAAGTCATAGAATCATATTGAGATATTAAATACTGATTGCCACAATTGTTGCTCGAATTACTGCTCATGACCTTTTACCTTTCGGGGGGTTTATAGTAATTGGAATAAAAGATGAAGAAAAATAAACATTTGCTGACATGTCTGATTAATGATACTAGACAGAAGTAATAGAATTATATTGAGATATTAAATACTGATTGCCATAATTTTTGTGTTATTTGTATTGGAAAAAATATTCGAATTATTGCTCATGACCTTTTACCTTTCGGGGGGTTTATAGTAATTGGAATAAAAGATGAAGAAAAATAAACTTTTTCTGACATGTCTGATTAATGAGACTAGACACGAGTAATAGAATTATATTGAGATATTAAATACTGATTGCCATAATTTTTGTGTTATTTGTATTGGAAAAAATATTCGAATTATTGCTCATGACCTTTTACCTTTCGGGAGGTTTATAGTAATTGGAATAAAAGATGAAGAAAAATAAACTTTTTCTGATATGTCTGATTAATGAGACTAGACAGAAGTAATAGAATTATATTGAGATATTAAATACTGATTGCCATAATTTTTGCTCGAATTACTGCTCATGACCTTTTACCTTTCGGGGGGTTTATAATAATTGGAATAAAAGATGAAGAAAAAGAAACTTTTTCTGACATGTCTGATTAATGAGACTAGACACGAGTAATAGAATTATATTGAGATATTAAATACTGATTGCCATAATTTTTGTGTTATTTGTATTGGAAAAAATATTCGAATTATTGCTCATGACCTTTTACCTTTCGGGGGGTTTATAGTAATTGGAATAAAAGATGAAGAAAAATAAACTTTTTCTGATATGTCTGATTAATGAGACTAGACAGAAGTAATAGAATTATATTGAGATATTAAATACTGATTGCCATAATTTTTGCTCGAATTACTGCTCATGACCTTTTACCTTTCGGGGGGTTTATAATAATTGGAATAAAAGATGAAGAAAAATAAACATTTGCTGACATGTCTGATTGATGATACTAGACAGAAGTAATAGAATTATATTGAGATATTAAATACTGATTGCCATAATTTTTGTGTTATTTGTATTGGAAAAAATATTCGAATTACTGCTCATGACCTTTTACCTTTCGGGCGGTTTATAGTAATTGGAATAAAAGATGAAGAAAAATAAACTTTGCTGACATGTCTGATCAATGAGACCACATTCTTACACAAGTAATAAAATCATTTAAATCCCAACTGTCATGATAAAAATATTATCTGGGAATATAATTCAGTGATTATTGATCCAATTCGATAATTTTTCTGTTTCTGATTAGCAATAAAAATTCTGTCAACGAATAAAATATCCGGGATGATCGTACCTCTTGAGAGGAAAGCAGAAACAATTCGATGGAGTAAGGAGTGTAGAAATATTGGACAAGTAAAGAAAAAAAGTATTGAGTGGCCGAGCAAAGTCAATGCACGGTGATGATGAGATAAATAAGAAAAGATCAACGAAATAATTATATGAGAGAAAAAGAAAAAGAGAGAGAGAGAGAATATAATGGATGAGGATAAATAAATGATCAGAGGAATAATTATATGACAGCTCTTTGGAAAATGGAGAAAACATATGGAGGATCTTGAGGTAGAGTTCAAGGTCAGAGAATGAGGTACAAAGAAAAGTGAAGAATTTTTTTTTTTTTTTAAGGACGCTCATGGAGGATTATGGGGTCGAAGAAGAATTCGTGGAATGATCTGTGAGAGCAAAATCGTCGAATAGGGGTTGGTAAATGGAGACGAAAATTAGAATGAGTGTCAAAATGACAGAGAAAGTGAGAAAGATGAGACGACGAGTATGAAATTTATGACAAAGAATGAGAGAGAGCGAGAGAGAGAGAGAGAGAGAGAGAGAGAGAGAGAGAGAGAGAGAGAGAGAGAGAGAGAGAGAGAGAGAGAGAGAGAGAGAGAGAGAGAGAGGATAGGCAACTGTACCATCATCACTTCGGACACGGAGCTGATGCTGAGGACATACATGGTGACACCGACCTCCACGGGTGGACCTGCAATCAACAAAAATACCAAACCCCTTGGTCGTTCTGATTGTGTTTTTTTTTTTTTATCTTTTCCATCATTTGTTCCTTTTGATTAAAGCAAAATTTTGAGGGTTTTATATTTATTTCATTTCGTTCCTGATTTTTCCGGTTATACAAAGGGGCTGGCTTGACTGTCTCTGTCCCGTACACAACGGGGCTGCGTTAATTAAAAATTATAAATGTCGTTTAACGAGTGGGTCGATCACGTCAAAAATATAATTTTTTTTTAACGAAAAAAAAAAAAAAAAAAAAAAATCTCAACGCACACGGGGACATTTTTTGATTATCAGTTGGGCTATTACGAAGAAAATCATCGGTCGAATCCGATTGTTTTAGAATCGTATTTGCAATTCCCATGCCGCAGACCCCCCTTGTGGGGGGTAAAAAAAAAATCTGTGCTCATTTTTCACATTTTATTATCTTCGTTACTTTAGATCCCCTTAAAAACTAGCAATGATGATTTTGCTAGAAGACATTTGAGACCATTTTAGCTGTTTTTTTTTTTTTGTTTCTATTCGAGAGCCAAATTAATTAATTAATTACGTTCTTTGGTATAAATAATATAATCGATATAAATTTCTTATAAATTCACCGACGATTTTCAGAATTGAAATTTTGTGAAATAGTTCGATAAGGGATTTGTCCATCTGGATATGAGAAATTTGGACGAGGCTAGCATGGTGATTTTTTGAACGTTTAGATTTTTTTTTTTTTTAATTCACTCAATTACTCAAAGGGAGGAAATAATTTTTGTAGGATCGATGTAATGGATATTTGGATCAAATTTAATTTCCCCAATGAATTGTCAACCTAACGTAAACTCACCCAAGGGAATCCATAGATAGCATCGATTGCCCAGCTCTCACTCTGATGACCCGAATCCTTTGAATCAATTCATAGGGGTCATGGGTCATTTTATGAAAAAAATAAAAAATAAAAAATAAAAACTAAATATCCTTTTCGTGTTCGATCGAAGCCTCGTGTATTGTACGGGACAGCTTAGAGCGAGCCTTTATTTCGTAACATGTCGCCCATTAACCGGAATACCGTCATATTGTCAAAAGGGAGGTCACAAAAAATGTTTGGGTCAATTTAGGAGTACAGGTCGTAGAAGATCTCGCACCCTGCACGGAACCAAATCAATAGGACTCGTTGCATTTTGTTTTTCATTTTCTTCTTGTTGCATTCAGAGACTAGAAGAATCCACATTTTCGAAGATTGGTTGTGTTTTTTTTTTTTTTTTTTTTTTTTTTAATCTTACGTACACACCCAAAAGTGCACAATGACAAGTTTATCAATGAATTAATTATTAAATTAATTAATTGAATTAAGTAATTTATTAAATTAATTAATTTATCAAATTAATTAATTACTGATTAATTCAATGAATTTTGTTTGTCTATTTTTTAATTTTTGTGCTCTTGCGAGCACTCGAAATATTCACACGAGAGGTCTCTCTCGCTTATTTTCACATTGTCAGATTATTTTGTTTTCTCCACGTATATTCGCGTGTCGCTTTCTAATCGTATCTCATTTCCCCACGAGGACAAAAACCATTTCGTAGGTGTAAATGTGACTGATGAAAAGTTTATCATCACAGCCCACGTATTGTGGGCTGTTCTGGAAAATTTAAAACTTTTTCGCTGTTAGTTCGAGGCCAATAGAAATTTTAATGAAATTGAAAAAATTTAATAACACTAGAAATTGTTTTAATATTATTTATTTTGAGCCAAATGATAATGTCTCAAGTCTCTTTCAGTGATTAGCCCTTATAATTTCATTTAAAAAAAAACATTCGGAAAATTAGTTTTTCTTGGGTGAATATTAAATTTTTTTTTTATTGGATTCAAAACAATTTTTTAATTTTTTTTTTTCAAAATTAAAGACAGTCGAATTATGTATAGAAAAAAATCATTCAATGTTTCATAGTAGAATAAATAATTTTGAAGCTACGACATTTCGAGAAGTCGATATTTTCTTTTTACAAATATTATTATTATTTACATTATAATTCCATATATATATAATAAATTTCAATAATTTCGCTGAGCCACAAACGTTCCTCGACTTCTCGCGACTCTAGCTCCGAAACTGTTCGCTATACAACTAAATCTTTAATGACTTTTTTTTAAGATAATTTCACCCTCTTTAATATTGAAATGAAAACTTTTGCTCTAAAACCAACGAGAAATGAAATATTGCCAAAAATCTAATTTCATGTATCTTTTTTTTTTATAAAACTCGAGTATTGCCTGGCAGCAATTTCCTGCAAGAAACATAAACTATGAAATTATTTATCCCGAACAATATTAAAACAATTTTTAGCAATTTCGTTTTTTTTTCAGCCTTTCCTGCTCCTCTATTGACTAATCCATATAGAAAAAACCAACATACCATTCCATCACATTCTTTCGTTCTTGAATTTTCTTTTTCATAATAATTTAAATTGTTTGAATAAAATCACCGCGACTGCATGATTGTCAAAAACGAAGGATATATAGAGAAAGGAAAGGATTTTGGTAATATATGTCAAAATTATTATTTGATAACGCGATTTTGTTAGTCGAGTTAAATTATTCACTTTTTTTCTTTCAAATGTTTATGTTTCAATGTTTATTCTGTTATTGTTCGTTTAATATTTATTTATTCGTGTCTGTACAATTGTATTTTGAGTGTGTTTTGTGTTCAGGACGAATAAGGAAGTTGGTGGTGAGAATCAGGAGTGAGAAAGAGAAAGAGAGAGAGAGAAAGAGAGAATTGGATAAGATTATCAGTGATGGCGCAGCGGGCAGCTCATCTCAGCAGCCGCGGCATAGCAGCTCTATAGCGTCTCTAGTAGGATATTGCATGTACTTGTACATTGCGAGAGTAAAGGCGGACGAGTATTTGTACGAGCTTGAAGGAAATATTCGACTCTTATCTCGTGGCATATACATATATATATATATACACATATGCATATCTATATACGTATATATATCTATATATCTATATATCTGTATATATCTATATATCTATATATCTGTATATATCGCTCTCTCTCTATATATATATATATATATGCATATCTATATACAACGACCACACATCTCCGGTGTGCTTCAACCGCGAGAAGAAAGAAGACTAGAAAACAGGAGAAGTGAGAAATGTAGAACTTGGGCAAACTACTGCTTGACGCGAAATGTTCTCTCGGCAAAGCTCCACAAGAGAGCGAGAGAGAGAGATAGAGAGAGAAACTTGTCAAACTTATTCAACTGTTCTGCGAGTGTTCTCCTTTTGTAAATTTTCTCATATACCCTCGTGCAAAACTCTTGCAATGTACACCTATGTATAATATGTAATATCTATATGTATATGTATTTTTATATATACATATATATATGTATATTTATTTATTTATTTATTTATAAATATATGTATAAATTTTTTTTTTTTTATATATGTAAATATTTCAACTGACAAATCGAACAACACAGTGCGACGCTATTCGTCCCAATAGGTTGTTTGAAAATGAAACGAGAAAAAAAAAAAAAATTATATATATAAATTTCATCATCATGAAAATATAGAATTAACCAATTTAATTATTTATCGATCAATTGTCTTTCATTGCAATTATTTACATGGCCAAATTGTCGTTATGAAAAATAAAACGTATGTGTATTATGTATAGAGGGATACTCGAATATGCCTTAATGATTTAGGTGAGATATATAATATAATATAATATAATATATATATGCCTGGATATTATAATATCATTTGTTATTAATTAAATAGCATGCCGGTGGCTAAACGACACACCCTCTAACGCTCTAAGGACGCACCACAAAGAACAGAAAAAATAGTATATATATATATATATGTATATGTATATATATGTATAGCAAGAATAATGTAATTCACGAAAGACGAATTCGTGTTGTATACGGATGTGCGATGGCTGGGTGAGGGGCAGGGGGTGTTTTTTTTTGGCAGGGGCAAAGGGGTGGGCATCGGAAAAAGACGTATGCAATAAATATTGTATAACAATGAGTATGTGTTTTTTTTTTTTTAATTCAGTGACTAGACTATTTTAGGTGTAATTGTTTTTAGATAATAATTAATAAAAGATTGTTGAGAATCATGTGAATTACGTTAAGAATTCAACTACTATTATAGAATTAGGTAAAATAATTAGATAAGTGCAGTGATAGTGTTTGTGTAACGAGCTCGATAATGCTCGCAATGTCATTGGGAATTAAAAATTTCATCCCCTTAGGAAAAAAAAAAAAAATTTAATAGGTTTATTTAATTTGATTTATTTTAAAGCCAAGTTGCTCGAATTTGAAAAAACGAGCTAAGCAAATTCATTCAGATTCTTTCCGTTTCAATGATTACAAAAAAAAAATCACAGGAATGCTGACGCTCGTTAAATGGGAAAAAAAAATCGTGACGTGCGAGACTCAGGACTCATTATTGGTAATTTTTTTGCCAACATCAGACATAATTTTATTAAAATTCGTTTGGTAATCGAGAAAATTCTTATTTCACATTAACCGAACGAAAAAAAAAAAAATTAAAATTCCTAAACACTAAAAATTGATTGTTGATTAAAAAAAAAAGTCTCATCAATACACGCAAAGATTTGGATATAATTTAATTAATGTTTTTATTGATTATTATGTTTATTATGTTTACTATACGCGTGTCATATATATATATGGTCAGATATAAATTATATACCAATTTGTATGTATATATGTAGACCGGAAGTTTGGGTTAAACTGAAACGGATTGATGAGTTCGACAGTGCTCGTGCAACTAGAGGCAATCTATGTTTGTATATATCGCAGATTGTATTATATATATATACGCTATATACTATATTTACATAGATAGATGAACCTCGCTCGTGGATATCGAGTTAAGATCGACGTCGTTATCGATTACCGGGGAAATCACGTCTGGCACGATCACCGAGCGACGGAACTAATTTCACAGGCGGACACTCGATCCTCACGCCACTTCGAATTTCCCGCTCTCATTTCCCCCCGCGACTACCGCTGCCTGTCACATGACCCCGCAATGTTCGTGCAAGGATTACGCGAACGCGCGTGTTTCCCCTCTCGAGCATGGGAGCCTAGCGAGGCTGCCATGCTCTCGAGGTTCGTGGGACGTTCGCACATCCGGTGTGTGTCGACCATCCTAGACGACAAACAGTGACGGATGTCCAATCCCCTCAATTCCAAAAATTCACCCGTGTAAAAGCAAAATCCCAGAAGATTTAGAAAGATTAGAAAAATTACGCCAGCGATATAAAAATTTTGCCTCACGTGACTTCAATTCCCTCGTTCTCTCCTACAACTCTACACTGTATAATTTTTTAATGGTCCACCGTGCTTCTGACCAACCCTCTGTAAGCCCTGATCGAGTAATTAACTCCGCGGGATCGCCTAAAAATTGCTCAGCCTATCACCGGTCTCGTGCCTACGTGCGCGCCAATCACGGATCAGGAGCGCGAGCGCCGCCACACGTGACGCTTACGAACCATCAAGCGGAAAATATTTTTCACGATTCTCCTGACGCGCCGTAAATCAATGGATGATTAATCGTGCCAGATGGACGTGCGGGTACTCGCGTTGTTTTTTTTTTTTTTTTGCACAGCGAGTTTATAAAAGCTCAGAGAGCCCATATTTTTTGGTATACATCAGGGGTAACCTGACATTTTGTATTTTTGACAGGACTTTATAAAACTACTTCCATTATTTTGCCATTTTTTTATTCGCTGATGACCACGTTGCAGCTAACAATGAACATGTCATAGTGTCGAGAGTCTCGCATGTGATTTTCCACTGACCATTTTTAATCGAAATCACCGGGAGAGAAAAATGATTGAAAAGTAACGAAGTAAGGCTTAACGTGTGTGCATAAAAATATTACAGCGTCAGTAAAGATTGTATTTAACGAGCTTCTAAAATTCATTAGTTGCTCAAATATATAGACAAAGAGATACAAAAAAGTGAATGAAAAGAGTGGTGGGTTAGGGGTAGTTTAGGGGTGTTTCTGGTAAAGGGGGTTGATTGAATATATTTGGTGGAAGAATAGATAAAACGGGTCTAAGTGTCATAATAAAATCGAATCATTACGTAACTTTAATATTTATAACGTATATTTTTATATGATATATATATATATATAAATATACATATACACATATATATATATATATATATATATATATGTATATACATATATAGGTATATTTATATGATTGCGAGAAGATATGTATAAAAACTGAGAGATTCAGCGGTATTGTGAGACTGATAAGAGACCTAAGTAGTACCATTTTGACTTCTGATAGCGAGCTGATACTCAAGACGTACATGGTGACGCCCACCTCGACAGGAGGACCTGGAAATGGAAGGTTATTTACACTGAGTCGACGAAAAGCCGGCCGAGAGAGCCAAGCACGCTTAACGTCGTCGATTTTTTTTTTTTTTTTTGTTTTTTTATAATTCTCGAATTTATATTCTGCTTGTTCGCTAAAATCAATTATTTTATTTTGGTTTTATTTCCGTTCGATGAGAATATATTGGCTGAAAGTATTAATGCTTCTTTAGTGCGTAGATATGTACGAACATATAGGTTAAATTTTGTCATCCAGTCATGGTATTTTGATACTTGTGATATTTTAGATAAATCATCTAATTACATTTTGAGTAAAATATATCGATGATTTTTTTTTTAGCACGAATTGTGTATTTTTTTTTGTACTTCTTATATATATATAACATGTATGGCGTATGGTAGTGAGTTGCTTGGTGCTGAGATACTGCTTTCAACGCCTCCTTGTATACGTTAGACACGATCGTATCTTGAAACGTAGTTTATAGAAACTTTACGCCAACCCCCCTTCAAGGGTCTCGACCTCTTCTTTCCAACCGCTACTTGCGTTAGTTACACCTCGCGATAGTAATTATGAGCTTGCACACGCTAATTCGACGAGCCAACCCCCGACGTGACAACCCTTAATTAATCGTCCATGCCGCAAAAGAGAGAGAAAGAGAAAGAGAAAGAAAGAGAGAGAGCTTCTCGAAAAAGCTCGGGAGAAGCCAGACGGTTTTAACTTATCATCTACCTAACATTGTCCCATATATATATATATATGTGTGTTTGCACAGCCCCCACTGACTGACCATTCTGCGGGCCAATTCGCGCTACAGTCGAAACTCTCATAAACGACGAGTTGCATATAATCAACTCTTTAACAACATTAAGAAATTTCCCAAAATGTTTCATAATATTTCTCCATATACTTAAATATTTTCATGACAGTTTCAAGCCATATTTCATAATTTTATAATCGAAAATTATTAATAAAATTCTTCAATATATATATATAACTAGCGTCGTAAAGCTGAGTTATATTATATTTTTTCGTTTGCTTATTACAAATTGTATATACATATATATATATATATACAATTTGTAATGAGCAAACGAAAATATTCCAACGGGTCATCGAGGGTCATCAAATTTTCCCTTTCTCATTTATTAAAAATCATTCACGTCCCTTCGACTATTCTCACCATCTTTATCATCCTCAAATCTCATCTAGCCCTTCCATCCCTCTTCACTTGCCGATTATTTTCATCCCCATTTTCAAAATGAAGAAATCGATGCAATTCTCATGGCATTATAACTCGAGCGTTCAGCTGCGAAGAATTCAAAAATGTACAGATACATAAACAATGGTTAAAGTCTATTTAAGATCTTTGCGCGCCATCTGTATTGTTTTATAATATATATAGTCACATTTCGGTCCCATCAGATCCACACACGAGCCATATTGGCTTTATCTCCACGCGATGTATCTCTCTTTCCCCTCCCCTACCTCCCAAACCCCCCACCCTCCACCCCTCCCCACCATCCCTCGCGGCATCTCGCCGTATATTGTAACCAGACACCACCCCCACCCCCTCCCCCCACCTCGCCCACTTTGCTCGTGAGTGTAGGTGACGAACGTCCCACCGGGGACTCGTATTTCACGATATTGCTCGCGCCCACAGGTGATTCTCGTCGCCACGTCGTGATCGAGAGTGTCCTCGTTGTGAGTGTATCACTCCCCCTCCCCCCCCGCGCCCCTATACGAGGCATTTCATGCCAAATTGAATTTTGTCGAGTCGATTTTTTTAAAAAATTTTAAATATTTTTATATATATATTTTTTTCGATTAGTTACGTTACCTCTCAAAAAAGGCGCTGATATTGTTTTTTTTTTTTTTTTTTTTTTTTTTTTTGGAATCGAAAAATAAATTTTTAACAATTGTAATTAAATTTTTTAGTAAAGACTTTACGTGGATTTTAGAAAAAAAAATTACTTGGAATATTTGGACATTTGTTGATGCCAAATAAATATTTCAAAACTATCCAAAATTTTCGTAATAATTTTTTTTCCAACAATGCGAAATGATTGAAAAAAATTCAGAATAAATATCGTTAGTTTGAATTGGGATAGAATTTCCCATATATATATATATATTTCGAATATATATATATATATATATATATATATATTTCGAATATATATATATATATATATATATATATTGCCCGCTTGTACATCAGGTTTGTACGAAATGAAAAGTAACGAAATTGCAATACACATCCCAATATAAAATATCGATATATTTGTATCATTTATTACAGGCGTTGTTGCACAATTTCTATTTACACGCAGGTGGTTAAAATGGTAGCTGGGTGGGGGGGGGGGGGGGGGTAGTTATCGCATATACACGTTGATTGATATTTGTCATCGTTCGCACTAATCACGAGGGTCCAATTTTTTTACCCCCACCCCTCTATGTTCAATCTCTCTTTTTTTTTTTTAGGAAAATTGTCCTACCACCAGATAAGGTTAGGGTGGAGGGTGAATTTTTCCAGTCACGTTTTATGTTTCATTTAAAAAATTCAGAATCACTCGAGTCGAGTTTATTTTTCATTTGTGTCGAGAGGCTTGGTACGTTATAAATTCATCACTATTGGATTTCCCTGAACTTTAATATATTTATTATAAATATTCGTTTTCGTATTCTACCAATGAATTTTTTTTTTTTTTTTTTTACTCTACCAATGTACTTGGAAAATTTTCGTCAATTTTATTTCGTCGTGTCGAGTTCGACAGCAAAATAATCCATAAATTATAGCGATAACTTTTTATTTTATTTTTATTCAATTATTTTTCTATCAAATGGAAAATCGAATCTATTTAAAATTATTATCTACGGTTGTTTATCTCAAAACGGAAGTAAGCTTTAAGGTCTGTCTAAATAAAATAATTCCTTAAATATAAATAAAGATTTTTTTTATAATACGTATTTTTCTTATTAAATGGACGAAACTGTACAGTAAAAAATAAAAAAATAACAGAAAGAACAATCTCGTGTATATAATCAAAAATTTATATGAATATTCAATTCGTTTTTGATTCCAAAGACGCGATTGAAAATTTCATCCTTCCTGTGACATCTCGAGCACCTTTTATCCCATCCCCTTTCTTTCAATGTCGTACACGTACTTAGGTTTTGGCTCTCGATTTTGGTTCCTCTCACATACTCAATGTACCTTATCGAATCGACTCACATCGGTGGTCTCGCCACTTTGCATTCTATATGACTTTACTATATATGTCACGTATGTACTATATACGTCACGTACCACATGTACATGTATATATATATATATATATATATATATATGTTCGTACCTATAGATAAATAGGTGCCATATATATTGTATATATATATATATATTTATTTTTCAACCCCTATCGCGTCTCGACTCTTCGAGTCGTCTCACTCGAGCTCAGCTTCTTCTTGCTATGCAATAAATTCGCTGCTGTTAGGACGAGTGGAACACGAGAAAGGAACTAAAAGATAAAAAGGAAAAAATAAACGTCTTATAAGCGCAGAGGGTGGAAAAAAACGATACATACAAAGTGGTAGAAAAAAATAAAAAAAAACGAGAATGCACGGAAAAAAGTTCTACAGAGAAAAGAGGGAAGCAATCAAGAAAGCTATTGAATCTTCTTCGACGTGTACACGAGCGTAAATTTATCCCAATAGAGCGATAGATTGAAATAGAATTCTTTCGAATCAACGCCATTTTACTCCACTTACCGATGTATTCTTGTCACTGAATGACAAAAAAAAAAAAATCATTTCTTTCAAATGCTTTTGTAATGTTTGAAAAATGTCAATTTTGTAACTGACATAAAATTGAAATAAAATAACCAATCAATAAAAAAATTCACGAAATCAAATTAATTTTGAGGGTAAAAAAAAAACGTTTCTCATGACACGTGAAATTGACTGAATTATTCGTTTTTTCCGTTTGCAAGTAATAATTATAAATTAATTTTTATTTAATTGTCAGGAAATTTTTTGTTTCACACAAAAATGGTGATTTAGATCGCGTAAATATCGCGATTCTTTTTCTCACAGATTAGCGTGAGTGGTAGATGCTCAGACTGATCGATCTACTTCCCGAGCCACTCCGTTACAGACCTGTCAGTTAGGTCTGACAAAGTAGTGCCAGTTGCTATATTTCCTACTTTTACTTTTTACACATATATATATATATATATATATGTATATATATATGTGTAAATATATATGTGTGTATATGAGGCGTTCGCCTTTAATTAACCAACTTTTTTGCCGAACGTCTCAGACGTTTTTTATAAATGCCCAGCACGAAATAATACTTGAAAGATTTTTTTTTTTCACTATTTTAAAACTATCAAGTTTTTAAATGAATTTTATCTAGAGGATTTTTTAAAATAAATTTTAGACCATTTCTCAGAATATGTACAAAATTTAATGAAAGAAATAGCTACGCGGATAATCGATATTTTATAGCAAAGAAAATTGTCCTCGTGTAAGATTGTAGGAAAAAAAAAAAAGTTACATACATAATTGGGATTTATATAAAAAAAAAAAAAAATCGGTTGATTAAAGTGGCAATTTAAAAGTCAGCATTCAATGACGATTTGTCGAAAAATTCTGATTTAAAAATATAAAAATAAATTTTGTGCCAGATATAAAAAATTTCAAGATATATTAGCTTGTTAATTAATTTTTAGCTCGGTCATTTTTTAACGCGAAAAATAATAGAGGCAACTTCTGACCTATTCTGGGCAGCAGCTTAAAAATGTTAATTTATAACCCAGGATTTTCGTTTTTTTTTCTTCAGATTGGAAAGGGCTGATTTTTTATTTCAATAAAAAAAAAATTATAAAATAAATGCGAGAGGGTAAGGGTCAGATGTAGATAAAATTATTTTTGAATACCTCATAGATGTTTATAAATAATTTGTATCGCTTCTGTTAGTTGGAATTCCCACGTGAATATTTATTAGATTGACTATATAGACTGTTTATGGCATATATATATATATATATATATATATACATATATATATATATATATCTTTAGTCCACTTATTTCGTCACCCACAAAGTGAATAAATATTTATTATTCAAAGTGCTTATCTCTACGGTTAACGACAAAGCCATTTTCTCTTATCACCTTTTACCTATATTGCCGCCATTACTGACCAATTCACGAGCTGTCCTGGCTTTATCTACTTATCTGTCTCGAAAGGGCGCGAGACACGCGACGTCGCCACTTATATTTAACTTTTGGCGTGATTTGATCAAACGCTCGTGCGATAAAAATCTGAATTATTACGAGAATCATTTGCCGATGATAATAATTTATCAATAATTCCTTTTATTTAATAATTATTTGTCAATAATTATATTGATCTATCTCGAAAAAGGTGTTATAATTTGTTTTTCCATTTTTCATCATATGAAAAAGAAATTCTTAATTCTTTAATAAATAAATGAAGAAAAAAATTGTCACAGAGTAAAAAATAATAACAAATTACAATTATTCGATATAATTTTTTTTTTTTGATAAAAAAATTCAATTCACAAGCGTACTATAATAATTTCTTTTCCTTAACGATTGAATTGTCAATCACGAACGAGAGGAAATCCCCGAGTAGAATCGTATTCCGGTGACACGAGAGGAATATTTCCCATTTTTTTTTTTTTTTTCTCTTTTTTCCCTTCTTCCTTTCGTATATTTTTTTTTACTTCCCTCTTACCCCTCCCCGCGGGAATCCGGAACACGTCTCTTCTCTGTAGTATTGGCGAGGGAGAAGAAACCGAGAAAGGAAGAGTCACGTTCTCCGTTGAACGAACGCGAAAGCTCGATCTGTGCGAGCTAGAGAAAGAAAAAAAAAAAAAAAAAAAAAAAACAGAAGAAGTAGGCGAGAGAGAGAGAGCCGAGGGTGGAATGGAAACCGAGTTAAAGAAGCAAAAGGGGGATGAAAAAAAATGTATATATATATATATATATATATATATATATATATATATATATATATATATATATATATACACAGCTATGTATAGAAAAGTGAGGCTGAGGCAGGCGTCCGTGAAAGAAAACTGGGGCCACGAGGCCCTTGCAAAGATAGACAACAAGAGAGAGAGAGGGAGAAAAAAAACCGGGTGGGTCAGAGAAATAGGGAATGAAAGAAAACGAGGAGAGACGCGCAGTATTCGCAGGAGCCATCGCTCTTTCGCGATCGTGACCGGAAAACGGGAATGTCGTCGTGAACTATCCACAAGAGCGACGAGAAATGGTATCAAAAAAAGGCGGACAGCGTAGAATTCCCTTTCACTGTGCCGACATCATCCGCTGCTGCCCACCTCTCCCCTCCTCCTCCACCCACCCCTCCCCCCTCCGGAAAGTCAAATTGAGAAAAGGGTCGAGATTTTTTTCTTCGCTCTCATTCGCTCGAGGCTATTTCGTATGTCGTGGAAACTGGACGGGAGAAATCGCTCGTGAATGCAAAAAAAAAAATCACGTCTCCCTCAAAAAGTAAGGGGAGGTTTTTCTTATTTTTTAAATTTTAAAAAAATTTTTTTTTTTCAAGTTTTATAAAAATTAGCAGTAGGGGATTATTTGAGCCTGGAATTGGCTGAGAGACAAGAAATATTGGTCGGTGAAATGGAAAAAAAAATTCTTCATGTCACATATATTAGAGAATATTATGAAAAAAATTAACCTGAAATAAAAAAAAAAAATACGTGGATCCGATGAAAATCACCATGAAAAAACGAAAGTCGATAAAAATTATAATTCCAGAAGAGTTTGGAAATCACAGAGGAGCTGGGACAGTTGAATTATTTTTTAATCGGTCGATTTATTGGAAAAATTTGCAGCAAAAAAAAAAAAAATCTCAATTATTCTAAAGCTACCTAAGCCCTAAGTACCCTAATCGCTATTGGACTTTTTAATGCCCACACATGGATTACACCAATAAAAAATGCTCCACCCAGTTAGAAAAAAAAAAAAAAAAAAAAAATGCGCGAATTTGTGAATTATTTTCCAGTTTATAACATTAAGAGTAATTTATTACTCTATCTATTTAATTACTCTAATTTATTAACATTAGCGTAACGAGAGGAAAAAAAAAGGGAAATTAATTTTTCCTCGAGGATATGCAGTTAAGGATATTATCGACGGAGCGTAAGAATAGACGACATGAACCACGAGGATTCGATTGCCAAGGCCTTGACTCGCCAGCAGAGAGCGTTGATGAACCACGCTGAAGCCACCCCAAGAGTTAAAGGGCGCTGAGAGAGAGAGAGAGAGAGAGAGAGAGCGGCGGGGGGGGGGGGGGGCAAGAGGGCTGGAGATGGGTAGGATCGTAGTGTTGGTTGGACCAGGACCAGGGAGATGCTGTTAACGGTAACCCGTAGCAACGAGCGTCCCAACATCGATCCGAGTTTTACCGAACGAGGGAGCCCCGCCCTTCCCGAGATGTCCCGAAAATTTGACTCTCAGCTCTCTCTCTCTCTCTCTCTCTCTCTCCCTCTGTGTTTGCATCCTCACTTTATTGGCTCACAATAGTCCATGTATGTGCATCGATGGAACTTTGTCCAAAGAGTAACTCGTTTCGTTTTTCGACCATATTAACCCTCAACACAAGTAGTCTGACTGAACGTTGATATCGATCACTTTCGCGGTGAGATTGACGTATACGTCACGCATTTCCCTAGCTTCGGTTTCGAATAATTCAGCCACGTTGCGTGAAAAGCTCCTCGACGACATGACCCTCTCGGAAAGCCAAGAAGAATAATGGATGAGAAGTTTGTGGCAAATGAATTTGACTCTTAGCTCTCTCTCTCTCTCTCTTTCTCTCTCTCTCTCTCTCTGTGTGTGTGTGTGTGTGTGTGTTTGCATCCTCACTTTATTGGCTCACAATAGTCTATGTGTGTGCATCGATGGAACTTTGTCCAAAGAGTAACTCGTTTCGTTTTTCGACCATATTAACCCTCAACACAAGTAGTCTGACTGAACGTTGATATCGATCACTTTCGCGGTGAGATTGACGTATACGTCACGCATTTCCCTAGCTTCGGTTTCGAATAATTCAGCCACGTTGCGTGAAAAGCTCCTCGACGACATGACCCTCTCGGAAAGCCAAGAAGAATAATGGATGAGAAGTTTGTGGCAAATGAATTTGACTCTTAGCTCTCTCTCTCTCTCTCTTTCTCTCTCTCTCTCTCTCTGTGTGTGTGTGTGTGTGTGTGTTTGCATCCTCACTTTATTGGCTCACAATAGTCTATGTGTGTGCATCGATGGAACTTTGTCCAAAGAGTAACTCGTTTCGTTTTTCGACCATATTAACCCTCAACACAAGTAGTCTGACTGAACGTTGATATCGATCACTTTCGCGGTGAGATTGACGTATACGTCACGCATTTCCCTAGCTTCGGTTTCGAATAATTCAGCCACGTTGCGTAAAAAGCTCCTCGACGACTTGTCCGTCTCGGAAACCCAAGAAGAATAATGGATGAGAAGTTTGTGGCTAATGAATTTGACTCTTAGCTCTATCTCTCTTTCTGTGTGTGTGTGTGTGTGTGTGTGTGTGTGTGTGTGTGTGTGTTTGCATCCTCACTTTATTGGCTCATAATAGTCTATGTGTGTGCATCGATGGAACTTTGTCCAAAGAGTAACTCGTTTCGTTTTTCGACCATATTAACCCTCAACACAAGTAGTCTGACTGAACGTTGATATCGATCACTTTCGCGGTGAGATTGACGTATACGTCACGCATTTCCCTAGCTTCGGTTTCGAATAATTCAGCCACGTTGTGTGAAAAGCTCCTCGACGACATGACCCTCTCGGAAAGCCAAAAGAATAATGGATGAGAAGTTTGTGGCTAATAAGTGGATTAGCAGAGAGCTAAATGCCACCAGCCGGAAGCCATTCAATGCCAATATATCATGAGAACTTGGACCAATTTTTTTTTTTTCTTCTTCGTGCCAAAAGAAAGTCTCGTTTGAGAGGAACAAATGTGTCATGTGACGAATTTTTTCTCTCCTCTTTGAGATCGATGAAAAAAAATAATAATTTGACAAAATGAGTGTAGAAAAAACCCTTTCGTTTGAAATAATTTTTTTCTTCTTTTGTCATATGTATATATATTTTTTTATTCGATTAATAATTTATTCAATTTGTATTAAAATTATTTCATTCATATGGAATATTGTTTAAATGCAGCAAAGTTTTTTTTTCAAATTCATTTGATAAATTGGAAATTGGCCAGTTCAATTCGATTTAAATCAAAGATACTTTAAGTTGATTCAAATATATTTTTATCGCACATTTATTCGTCTTGAAGGACATATCAGCTATATCTGGCCCCTCATATGGGTCTTTATAGCAAGAAAAGGAGCAGCAAGGAAACGACTTTTCAATATATATATATATATATATATAAATACTAAGTTACCAAGAATATTAAGTTTAGCAACAAAAAAGTATTCTTTTCACATTTAAAATAAAAATTCTTTAATCGTTGAAATATTATGATTTTTTTTTAAATTGATATAATTATTATACTCAATTGATTAAATGTAAAAAAAAAGTTATTTTTCTAATTTTCATTTTGATAAAAAAAAAGCAACGATGTTTAGTGACAGAATGTCAAAAAATTAATCAAACATCACGAGTTTCTCTTAATTTTTCAGGCAATTTTTTTTTTCCTCATGTATTTAAGATTAAGGGGGATAAAATTATTTTTACGACGAGCAAGAATTGGGTTACACGATTTGTGTATAACTGTTAGGGTGGATAGTTTCATTTTCACACAGTAAAAGCGAAGGGTAAGTAAAGCGATCGTTCATATACTTGAGGAGCAATTAATGCAAGTGGAAAGCAAACTCTCTCTTGAGCGATATAAGCGATCGGCCGTATATATATATATATATATCCAAGTCCAATATGTACCAATATCTATATATATAGTATATTTGTAAAAGGTTGATTGTTAGGGGTTGGCACTGAGCTCGCTTGACTCGAGAAGTAAAACGAGGCAAGCTCACCCCTTTCCATCAACAATTCACACATATATATATCACTATATATGACAAAGATAGTCAGTTCATTCGACTGTATGAGTCAACGAGTCGCCTTCGTTTCGTTGCTTCACAGATACATATCAATGCCAACCTGTTCACTATTTTTTTTTTCCCTTCTATCTATTGTCTCGAATATTTTTCTGTATCGTCCTGTGACGAGAGGTTGACAAAGAAAAAAATATATATATATATATATATATATATACAGAAAGAGATAAAATAGAAAGGGGTAGGCAGTAAACGGTGTCAAAAGTATTTCCCGAGGCATTCATTCTCTGGCGACCCATCGTTGGCTCGTCTGGCTCATACACCCTCTCTCTCACCCCCTCTCTCTTTTTCCTCAACTCTTCACCATCCCCCTCTTCTTATCATTTCGCGATACTCTTTCACCTTCAACCCCTCTGCAGCCTCTTTCTTTCTCTCTTTTTACTGTTTCTGTCCATGTTTTATTATAAATGCAGCCCTCGTAAACTTTTAAAGAAGATTGCTTCGAATCCGAATGTTTCGGGGTTTTTCCTTGGCGTGGCTTTACGACTTGGACTGGCGGAAATAAAAAAAAAAAACGAAAACGAAAACAAGAAAGAAATAAAAAAAAACAGAAAGGGAAATCAATGAATAAGTACTGAAGTTGAACCACGAAGTGAACGATCTTGAAGAACCAAGGGTTGTAATATGAGAATCCTCTTCAGCCCCTGTCACTATAGATATATGGGGATTTTAAGGTCAAATTTATCAGAGCTGTGATATTCAACATTTAAATTTTTTGTACCATTTAATACTCTGCGAGACAATGAAAAATAATGGGCCATGAATTTTGAAAACGTTGAAAAAAAAATTGTACGACAGCACGAATATTTGAAAGAAAAAAAAAGATTTTTTTATGTTGTCCTAAAAAAATGCCCCATACATATATTTTCGTATTTTTATTCAATTAACTTTCCTATAAGTTATTCAATTATTTATTTACTAATTATTTATATATTATTTATTTATTTATTCATAGCAGTTTTTACGGTTGCAGCAGATCTCAGCACCACTCACTTTACGAGATATTTTCTCTCTTTTGTCTCATGTGGCTGCACTCAGCTCAATGACAACTATTCCATTATTTGTTTTCTTCTCCCCAGGGATCGTGACAGTCTCTTCAATTGTTTATTTCCATCCTCCTTTTTGCAATCATTCATTCGTTTTTAAAACTCTCACTCGTTCACTTTTCACTCGTGTTTTTTTTTTTTTTTCTTTCATTTATTATATAAGCAATTTTTATTATTTCGTGTAATCGAGAGTTCGGGTTGTATCTCACGAGATGATAAATAAATAAAAATGTATCAGGGATAGGCAATTTTTTAAGAATGATTTTCCTGGTCTTTGTATCTCGATATGTTTTGTTGATTTATTTTTTTTACTTTGCCAAATTATAATTATCGTACTATTTGCCTGTTGATAATAAAAATTGGAAAAAAAAAATCTCAATAATGTGATCTAATGGTAGGGTGTAGATTTGAGATAAATCTTTGATTCCCATGCTAATAATTTATGGCATTTATTTAATTGATAATCAAACAGCAGATTAAATTTTTCAAATTTGATGAATCAGATATAGGCACCATTTGGAAATGATTTATAAATGATACTAATAATCATTACGAGACGAATTCATTTAAAAAAAAAATTATAAATTATTCTTAACTTTTTGAAAAAGAAAAAAAAAACGTTACAGCCATAATTATTGCACAATGATAAAATAATTCTACGATATATATATATCAATAAAATAACAAAATTAATGATAATTGTTATTATTTTACCAATAATAATGAGATGTATAATTTTATTCAAAATTAATTCGCCCCAAAATGATTCTGAATGATTTTTAACTCTCACGGTGCCAATTTCTCCATTTTATAATTATTTTACAATTATTTGAATGCATTCGAAGATATAGTCAAGCACTCGTGACATTTTATTCGACGTAACGCGTTTGATGAATTTTTATGAACGCGAATAAAATAGACGAATAAATAATATCGAATCGGGTACTCACCTCCGTAGTTCGGCCTTACTCTTTTATCATAACTGATGGAAAAGGAGTCCAGGATTGCCGAAATGTTAACGTCACCAAACATGCTCCCACCGCCAATTCTGCAATATGAAGAAAACAAAAAATTCTCATTTAATAATTTTTATCAATTTTCTTTTTTATTCTATTTCATCGATATATGGACGATTTTTTTTTTCCAAAAATTGATATCAGAATGAAATTAATAAAATAAATATTGATACGAAATTGTTTTACACGAAGCATCAATATGGTTCAATGTCGTAAAATAAATGCACAACAAAAGAATAAGTTAATATTGTAAACGTTACGACATAATAATTCGTAGAGTGCTGAAACAAACACATATATATATATAGAACAAGACAAAAGGTGTCGCGTATCAGTTTTTACTCGACTTTCAATCTGTGTGTTACAACGTTTCTCATGTACTCGTACTATATGCATGTATACAACGACTGGTTAATGTACATCGTATAGCAAGCTTAAAACGTGTGTGTATATATATATATATATATATATATATATATATATATATATATATATATGCCTAGATATATGTGTATATATGTGTGTATGTGTGTGTATATATAAATATATATATATATATATATATATACTTAGATATATGTGTATAAGTACTATGATGGTACGAAGGGCTTTGCGCACGAGGCGATTGTAATTCACACCCCACTAACCAGCAAAAGCTCGCTGGCCCAGTAAAACAAGCCCCGTAATGACGCATTAAGAAACGCTTACCCCTCCGTTTCTATACGGGGGGGGGGGGGGGGGTTAGGGGTTGGGAAAGAGCGCCAACGTTGGCCCGATAAACGTCGTGCTCGTGCACCACCTCTCGCTCACGTTTCTCTTTGCCTCTTCAATTCTACCTACCCCCTTAACCCTTAACCCTCACAAGTCAGAGAGTAGAAATTCTCTTTCCTGCTCTAATCGTAATTTATGCACGAAACTCTGTTTTCCTTCCACCTTGCCATACGTTCCTCCTCTTAGCTCACATTTGCCTATAAACATAGATATGGGGCGTTCTGTGTCGAATCAACGAAAATCCAATCTCGACTATTTTTTCTCTGAGTATGTGACAATTTTTTTTTTACATCGTCTAATTTTTAAATGTATGAAAAATTTGTCAAATTTTGTTTTTTTTTCAGCAAAATTGTATTTTTTAAAAACGATTTTTACACCCTACAACCAAATTAACATTTTCTTTTCACATTTTTATCCCAATAATTTTTTCAGACAAATATACTATTGGGTATTGAGGAATATTCGTATTTGTATCAAGATTAGCATGAAATAATTTTTTTTTCAACCAAAAAAATATTTAAAATGAATTTGGAGAAAAATAAAGGAAAGAAATATAATAAAATTTGAGTTTTTTTTTGCTTTGAAAAATAATCAAAGATTTGGCAAAAGAAGTGAAAAAATCGAGTGCATTTTTCAGGTGGAAGAATATATTTAAAAAAAAAAAAAAAAAGGACGTTAAGGGATGATTCGACACGTTCGTTCAATTGCCAAGGAATGTCACATATATGTATGCTTGTAAAACCAGTTTGCAAACATGCATGGAAAAACAAGTCAATGAGTCAAGCAGCTATGGAAGCTGGGAGAGCGAAGAGCGTGAGGAAAGCGTCACGATCTGTTTCTGCATAAAACAAGAGGGTTCGTGCCAGCTGCACGTGAGACTCGTTACATCACTTGGGGTAGAAACCACACACATGGGATTCCCTGCTATATGTTCCCCACACGCGTACAATATGAACTATATATATATATGTGTGTGTGTGTATTTCTTTCAAGAGTCATATATATATATATATGTATATAAGTTTTTGGTAAAAATCCTGGAAAAATTCATCCAAAGTGTTTTCGTGATAGGATTTCGATAAGCCGATAATCACCTACATAAATCATCCCCTATTTACCCCTATACCAAAAATTCCAAAATAATTCTCAAATTGTTTCCCAGCTTTGTTTTTTTTTTTTTCGTGTGTTTTTTAAATACGTAATTTTGGCGAAGAACTTTGGAAATTATTTATCTGTCTGAATTAAATTTAGAAATTTTAGTCTGAAATTTTTAGCAAAAGAAAATTTGCAGATCTTATTTTTCTCTTATCTATAACTTCGCTATCGACGATAATCGAGTCGACGCAGAATTATCAGATGATAAAAAAAAATAAAAGCAGAGTAGAGAATGAATTCTCTACTTTTTTTTTTTTTTTTTTTTTTTTTTTTTTTTTTTTTTTTTTTTTTTTTTTTTTTTTTTTTAAGAGTAAAAGGAAAATCATTTCTACATTTTCGTTAGATTTATGGAATTTTAGACGCAGCGAATGTTTTACAGAGAATTGTACCGAGAGAGAATTGGAGCAAGCACCGTGCCAAATTTTCGAATCATAAATAACATTGTAAATTTCACGCTGAAGCCTTTCTCTGTTACGCGACGTTTTGAAAATTGACCTGTGGAAATTGCGACGAAATAATACCACAGCTGGTATTCCCTTTACCGACTTGCGTAATTAACGACTTTTGAAAACTAATGGCCATCGACATGTGCAAAGAGCATAGCTCGTCTATTATTATAGAGTATAAAAGTTATATATATACGTATAGGTAATAACCTATATGTATAGATATAACTTTTGTTAAGCTGCGCTTTCTCTCTCTCTCTCTCTTCCTATCCCTTCCTCCCTCTCTCTCTCTCTTCCTAACCCTCTCTCTCTCTCTTCCTATCCCTCCCTCTCTCTCTCTCTCTCTCTCTTCCTATCCCCCCCCCCCCTCTCTCTCTCTCTCTCCCTCTCCCTGGTTACGGCAGAGAATATAAAGCTATGTGGCAATTTAATAATTTTCGTGTAATCGAGTGCATGGATTATTGTTATCTGCTGTGATAGTGAAGAGTCTGTAAAAGTTTATCGACCTATCGAAAAAAATTTGCTCAATTTTTTTAACTAGTCAACTGTGCCAATAAAAGTTATTGCAGAATTTATTACGATTTCTTTATATTTTATTATATTTTATATTTTATTATATTTTATATTTTATTATATTTTATATTTTATTATATTTTATATTTTATATTTTATATTTTATATTTTTTGAAATTTATATTATATTTTATTTCATTTTAATAAAATATTTTCGTTATGAAACTTTCTATAGCTAATTTCGCGGACAAGAGCGATAAGTCGTTGAATATGAACCGCAAAATGTTGCATTTTGAAATACAGTAAAAAAAGAGAAAAAGATATAGAGAGCGATAATTGATATTCTGTTGATTTATATATTTTTTTTTCACCATTTTTATTGATCTTGTCAACTTGTTTTTTTTTTGAATGGTCAAAAAGGATTTGACCCTTACAGATAGATATATATATATATATATATATATATATATTGGCTATTCTTTCGTCTAATGGGCATATATATATATATATATGCCCATTAGACGAAAGAATCGCCAAACCACCAAAATTAATGAGTCGAAAGCGTGAGAGTAAACTGGGCGAAGAGCCCAGGAGATGAGATGAGATGAGGAGAGGCGGATAGAGAGAAGCTGGCACTTTCGTCTACTTCAAAGACAAGTAGAGATCGTATCCGGTCTGAGTACTCATCCCCGAATGAATATATCGATCGATAGTTTAATGAGATTCCAATGCCGTTGGGCTTGAACTGCGGTAATTGCTTTAGAATCCAGTTGAATCAACAGATAAGCTTCGAGAGAAAACTCCAGATATATATATATAACTATAACTAAAACCCAAACTATATATCAAGCTCTATATATATATATATATATATATATCAAGCTCTATATATATATGTATATATATAACTATATATCAAGCTATGTATATATTTATGCATATATGTTGATGGAAGTTTTTTTTTGTACGAGAGCAAAGTAGGCACTTCCTTCTGGAACAAAACTGTGGTGGATCTTGAATCGTCAAGACCCCGGGCTATTCGATATCTTCCTCGAGTTCTCAGATCGTCGAGGAGAATTTTCATCTGGTCGAATGGAGGACGAAAAGTGCGATGATAAAAAATGACATATAGTTTTCTCGATCGCGAGGATGCAGACTGGAGTAGATGTACTTTGGCTTATCATTCGTAGTGGACTATCGAGAGACTTGACAATCTTCATGAGTGACTCTTCAAAAATCCATAATGAAGTATCCCTGAAGGGATAGAACAAGTTTTCGTCACCACAGGGGATAAGCTTGAGGGCCAATTTCATGACAAACACTTTCGTTGAGAGTGTAATTTTTCATCGTTATCAAGTGTGTCTTGGGGTATTGTCAATAAACTTTTCAACCTTTTTCTAATTTATTAATTAGAATAAAAATTATGGAATAATTTTATAAGCAATAAGCAAATATGTAAAAGTTAAATATTGGGAAACACGTGCAGAAATTCCGGAAAGATCCAAATGAAAATTTATGACTTCTCGATGAGGACACACGAACAAAAATACACAAGGATATGATTGTCGAAAAAATTAAGGTAAAAAAAAATTTTTATAAAAATTAGTATAAAAATCCTCCATTATTGTAGTTCTATAAAATGAGGACGAGGACACTTCTCGATGAGGACACAAGGATATGATTGTCGAAAAAATGAAAGTAAAAAAAAGTTTTTTTAAAAATTACTATAAAAATCCTCCATTATTGTAATTCTATAAAATGAGGACGAGGACACTTCTCGATGAGGACACACGAATAAAAATACACAAGGATATGATTGTCGAAAAAATTAAGGCAAAAAAAAGTTTTTTTAAAAATTACTATAAAAATCCTCCATTATTGTAATTCTATAAAATGAGGACGAGGACACTTCTCGATGAGGATACACGAACAAAAATACACAAGGATATGATTGTCGAAAAAATGAAGGTAAAAAAAAAATTTTATAAAAATTACTATTAAAAATCCTCCATTATTGTAGTTCTATAAAATGAGGACGAGGACACTTCTCGATGAGGACACAAGGATATGATTGTCGAAAAAATGAAAGTAAAAAAAAGTTTTTTTTTAAATTACTATAAAAATCCTCCATTATTGTAATTCTATAAAATGAGGACGAGGACACTTCTCGATGAGGACACGCGAACAAAAATACACAAGGATATGATTGTCGAAAAAATTAAGGTACAAAAAATTTTTATAAAAATTACTATTAAAAATTCTCCATTATTGTAATTCTATAAAATGAGGACGAGGACACTTCTCGATGAGGACACACGAATAAAAATACACAAGGATATGATTGTCGAAAAAATGAAGGTAAAAAAAATTTTTATAAAAATTACTATTAAAAATTCTCCATTATTGTAATTCTATAAAATGAGGACGAGGACACTTCTCGATGAGGATACACGAACAAAAATACACAAGGATATGATTGTCGAAAAAATGAAGGTAAAAAAAAATTTTTTATAAAAATTACTATTAAAAATTCTCCATTATTGTAATTCTATAAAATGAGGACGAGGACACTTCTCGATGAGGATACACGAATAAAAATACACAAGGATATGATTGTCGAAAAAATGAAGGTAAAAAAAATTTTTATAAAAATTACTATTAAAAATTCTCCATTATTGTAATTCTATAAAATGAGGACGAGGACACTTCTCGATGAGGATACACGAACAAAAATACACAAGCATATGATTGTCGAATAAATGAAGGTAAAAAAGAATTTTTATAAAAATTACTATAAAAATCCTCCATAATTGTAATTCTATAAAATGAGGACGAGGACACTTCTCGATGAGGACACACGAACAAAAATACACAAGGATATGTTTGTCGAAAAAATGAAGGTAAAAAAAAGTTTTTCTCATCTTACTCCAGTCGTATGGAGTCGTTTAAGGCCAGTAAGTGCGAAGAGGCAGGGAGGAAAATGTGCGAGATGTGAGGGCGAGGCGTGAGAGTAAAATGCGAGTAGCTTAATTAGTTTAAAATCACCGCTGCAGTTGAATACCCCAGTAATTAAGAAATTGCTAACTTCTCGGAGTATATCTACTCTCGACAAAGTTCCAATTGAATTATTCATCGGCATTTCGAATAGAATTTCCATGGTCTGTGAGTGTCTGTGGAAATTCTCCGCAGCGATGGAATGATGAAGAGAAACAATTCTAGATGGGATAATTGTACGAGAGAAAAATTTCGAGTAATATTATAATTTAATTTGAGAAATGGAGGCTCTGCCACAGTCCTCACGAATCAAACGAAATTATTATCAAACGTCAAATGTCGTTAAGGTTCGATCTAGATGCCCTTATGACCTTTATGTCACTCTTTGAAGTTTTTTCTTGCCATTGGTCTGTGCGATAACAAAAATTTGTCTCGATCGTAATTCTCGTCACTTTATGCTTCTCTGGTATTTTTTTCATCGCTATTGCTCCATTACATCTAACGATTCTCATTACTTTTATTTATTCGTTCATTTTATTCTGCTTTTAAAATCTGCTTTCTGGCTTAATTTTTTATGCTTTAACGTAATTTTAGCAAACGCTACTTTAATTGTCTTTATCACCATGTGTCGAGCATTAAGCTTGTAAAATGACGTAAATCGGTGGTGCATCAACCATGAAAAAAAAATTAAAAAATTGTTTCATTTATATGAAAAATGTTAAAAAAAAAAAAGGAGAGCGGTAAAAAAAATTATGCATTTCGAGTATATTTTTGTACACGTGCCAAATATATATAAGACAAGACTAGAATTACACTATAAAATTACAATATAAAATGCACTATGATTCTATGATAGAAGAGAACGACGAATTTTAGTATTTATTGTTATCGTATAATTTTTCTATTTGTAAAATATTACTGTGAGGAAATAATCAATTTTGGAATACTTTTAAACTCAAGTTTTTAGATGTCTCAGTATGAGTTAATTAATCGAAGGATAAATTAAAAATAGAATATTTTAGACTATTAAATCGTATTTTTTTTTCAACTCCAAAGTTTTCATAGTTGAGTTCGATAGGACAATTTATAAAAATTGTTAAATTCTGTGTACAGAGGAAATCCGGCTCGATCATCCGGGAAATTGTGAACTTTCCTTCATCATTCAATTTAAGGATTTATCGCTCGACCTACCTTTGCTGAAACTGAACATATTTCAGAACAGGCTTTGAAACTAACCAACCACTGGATGGTCGAAGGTTAAAATTTTGCTAACGGGTTAAAAGGTCAGAGCACTCGATGACATTTTCGCCAATTAAACGCAACCAGAGCCTACATATATATATGAACATTCGCTGTGAATCTCTCAGGGATTTTTCGTTGACCTACAAATCTTCTTTTGTACGATAAGCTTGCGAGCTGAAAATACGTATACATTGAACATTTATATTTTTCTTATATATATATATATATCAATGCGAAGGGGTTATCGGGCCAAAAGTCCGATCATCCATACCATCGTCATCTTTTTCTCCTCGCTCTTATTGGAGACTCGAAAATGTCAAGGTTTTTACCTCACGTATTTTTTCATCTCTATTTTATCATGGGATTAAATAGGCCAATAGTCTTAACGAGCTGATTTAGCAGCGATGAGCGCTGATTTTACGAAAATTTGATTATTTTTTATCCAATTATAATTTCTTCGAGAGGCTCAAAAAAAAAATAATAATTTAAATATTTTTGATTAATATGCAGAATTTTTGAACCAAGTTTTATTTTGTGGTTAATTCATGGGTTTGGTGATAATTTCAAGAATTTATGGATAACAAACAAAACAACTCGATAGATATTTCTCTTCTTGCGCGCTGATTTTACGAAAATTTTATTATTTTTTATCCAATTATAATTTTTTCGAGAGGCTCAAAAAATAAATAATAATTTAAATATTTTTGATTAATACGTAGAATTTTTGAACCAAGTTTTATTTTATGGTTAATTCATGTGTTTGGCGATAATTTCAAGAATTTATGGATAACAAAAAAAACAACACGATAGATATTTCTCTTGTTGCGATTTATGGATATTTTTCTATATTTCCCAAATTTCTTTCTCTCTCTATTAATTCTCCTTATCGTTTAGCACCGGAAATTTATACACGAAAAAAGCTTCAGGACGATTATATATCCTCGAATAAGATGAAACTCGGGTGGATCAAATATTCTCTCTACAATGGTCGGGGAAAGATTGGAAACTTTGGGTGAAACAAGAGAGTGGCGAGAATTAAGAGACCGCAGCGAAGAAAATTAACTTGATATTCGATTCTCCAAGAGTTTGTTAGGGGGGTGTGCAGAGCTCATAAGGGGTGAAAGGGGGAGGGTGGGGGGGAGAGAGAGAGAGAGAGAGAGAGAGAGAGAGAGAGAGAGAGAGAGAGAGGGGGGGGGGGTAGAGGGAGAGGAAGGCAGGGATGAAGATAATCACATTTTGCCAGAGAGTTCTTGACTTTCTCGTCTTTGCTGTTTTCCACTAAACACACGATTCTACAGTTACCATTCCAACGCAAACTCATCTCAAGTTATTCCCTTCGAATTGAAACTTGTTCGTCAAAGTAAGAAACTAACATAACTCAGTCCATTAGTTACATCTTATATTGTCTATTAATGTACGATGACTTGCTTTGTGGCTCTGTAGCGACTCTAAGGAACAAAAATCAGGCCTGTGAATATTAATGAATGTCTAAAAGCATTCACGATCACCCTGAGTGTTCGTAATAATTTATTATCAGTGCCTGTGAGTGGTGGCTGTAGGCAATTGTGAATGAGTAATTTTATTTGAGTTTGGATTTTTTATTGTCTGTTTAATTATCGTGAGCGTTTTTGAGCTTCTATGAGTGTCTTGATTTTTTTTTTTTCTCGTATTTCGATGAAAATTGCAGTTCATGAGAGAATTAGTAAAATTATTCAGGCTCAATGGAAAGATACGCAAAGAGACTATGCGAGTGTGCAGTTTTAACGATTTTCAATGCCCTCAAATGTCTGTGAGTCAAAATATTCGTCAGTGTCCAAAACTCGAAATTGAATAATTTC
The DNA here is from genome assembly GCA_963669185.1 of Dyspetes luteomarginatus. Classification (NCBI taxonomy): domain Eukaryota; kingdom Metazoa; phylum Arthropoda; class Insecta; order Hymenoptera; family Ichneumonidae; genus Dyspetes; species Dyspetes luteomarginatus. The sequence goes on along the minus strand of OY769910.1, from coordinate 20,729,363 downwards.
GTAATAATTTATTATTAGTGCCAGTGAGTGGTGGCTGTAGGCAATTGTGAATGAGTAATTTTATTTGAGTTTGGATTTTTTATCGTCTGTTTAATTATCGTGAGCGTTTTTGAGCTTCTATGAGTGTCTTGATTTTTTTTTTTTCTCGTATTTCGATGAAAATTGCAGTTCATGAGAGAATTAGTAAAATTATTCAGGCTCAATGGAAAGATACGCAAAGAGACTATGCGAGTGTGCAGTTTTAACGATTTTCAATGCCCTCAAATGTCTGTTTGTCAAAATATTCGTCCAAAGCTCGAAATTGAAAACTCTCGAACTCAAGTTTAAACTTAAATTCCAAGTAACCAAAATTAAACTTTTATAAAATTTCATGGTGTTCAGGGTTTTGTAAATGAGCATTTCGCTCCCTGACTGATATTGAATTTGATTATTGACGCCTATAAAAATTACTATAAAAATCCTCTATTATTCTAATTCTATAAAATGAAGAAAAATCTCATTGAAGTTTTTTCGTGTGAAACAGATAAAAGAAAATGGAGTGAAAAAGAAAAGTGGAAATGGAATTTGCGAAAACACATACACATTTTTCTCGAATAAAATTGCGCGATATTTTTCTCGATCATTGAAATAAATTGGTAAATGTCAAGGAAAATTTTCCTCTCGATCGTTAATTTTAAATGTGCTCTGCATGCTTCGATTATATTATAGGCTAGCACGGTTCGATCTTCGTCTCTCTCCCGACTGTCCTCGTCAAAGTTCATGTTACATCGAGTGTAATAACTTCGATATCCCAGGTATATCGTAATATAACTTATGAGAGGTTGCTACAGCTACAATTGTGACTGAATACCTGAAAGGGAGGCTGAAAGGGAGGCTGAAAGGGAGGCTGAAATGGAAGCTGAAAGGGAGGCTGAAAGATGCAAGAGAATGAGAAGGACGAGAAACCAACCATATTTATAGGTCGAGAATGCCTTATTAAGGTCACCTTTTCTGGTGTGTATCGGGTCGAGCGAGGACGAAGTTACATTTCCCTTTATCTCTTCTCCACCCCTTTCTTTTCGTATATATATATGTGTGTACTGTATATCCTGTATGCATATATCCTATATATTCTGTATATATATATTTATAGATATAGACATGTATATATATGTATATATATACAGGGTACTTTTGCCTGGATCAAAGGCCTCATACTAACTACCCTCCTCAGTTTCTCACTCACCCTCAACGATTTCTATTCCTATCCTGCCATATTTATCCTCTACCTGCTATGTATACATAGTTATGTATATATATATATACATATATTGTCTTGAGTTTCTCAGTCCCCTCAACGATTTCATTCTCATGCTGCAGTCCACTAATGCTCTATATCTGCTATATATATATATATATATATATATATAGGTCCACGAGAAGAAGCTTTTGAGAAACGTTTCCCCTCCCCCTATACCTTAGCTAGATTGTACCGTGTACGACCGTAGCCGACTGGAAAGTTGTTGCTGTAATAGGATCTGTCCTGTGAGCTCCTTTACGGAATCGAAGCGAGTCGACCGTAATCCTCCGAGCTTCTTAATCCTCTCTCCTACCCCCCTAGAGCAACCCTCTCACACTATCCATATCCTGGCAAAACTTTAGTTTCATCAAACGCCCCGTTGCTTTAACCCCGTCTATATATGTGTATATGTATATATATATATGTGTGTGTATATATATATATATATATATATATATAATAAGACACGAAGAAGACTGAAGAACGATGAAAAAGAAAAATGGCGTATATATATATATAGATATATAAACCATTTTTGCATTTTTCATCGTTCTTCAGTCTTCTTCGTGTCTTATTATTATTATTTTTTTTTCCTGGGGGGTGGATTTTCGTTTTATTCTCAGGGGAGTCTTTTAAGCTTTGACCTTTTGACACTTGTGTGATTCATATATATTGTACAAAAAAAAATATTTGTTTTATAAGTTATATATTTAGCTACACGTGTAATAGTTTTTTTTTTTTGTACATTTGATTTTTTTTTTCATGTCAGGGGATGACGAATTGCAATGAGTAGAAATTTTTATAGAGAGCTAATTTATTAATATATTTTAATCCATTTTATTTCGTTCGTATATTATTTAATTTAATTCAATTTATTTTTATTTTTTATTCCAATATCATTTTTGTCTCGTCTGTCTATCTACTCTGAGCTCAAGTAGCTCAGAGTAGATAGTTGAAAAATAATAATAATAATAATAATAATATAACGAATTGAAGATAAATAAAAAGTGATCGCTGCTAGATTGGATGAGTTTACTCTTCTCTGCAAAGGAAAATAAGTTTTTATTTATTAGGGAAATTTGTACGTCGTGGATGGTTCTTAAAGATTTTTCTCGAGAGACTCGAGACGATGGAATACTTTTCTTCGAGAGATTTAAAGATAAAAAGTTGTTTGTTTCTTCTCGTTCGTGACACGAAAGGGAAAGAGGAAGAGGCTGAGAGCTCTAAAAAAAAATTGTTCGTCGTCACAGAATTTCTCGAGTGTTTGATATTTTCCCTTAAACTCGATCACGCCAAATATATATATATGTATTCATATATAACCATATATATATATATATATATATATATATATACATAAAGTGTCCAGAGTTTTCATTCCCAAGAGACTCGTATAACCTTTTTTTTCTCATTATTTTTATTTTTGAAGAAAGAGAGTCGTCGACCTCACAAATCACGTGACGAGATGATTTTTCATCCCTTTGTGGTGTTTACTTGCTTCGAGCTTTCGCTCTTCATTTGTATCTTCACATAGTTCTGTAGCTGAAATATATATATATATATATATATATATATATATATATATATATATATATATATTTCAGCCACTGAAATACATATATAAAAAATTTGGAATTTTGAAAATATTTTCCACTCAGCGATCCAATGGAAAAGCTAGAGAATGGCTAAACGGTCACCGCACCAAGTACAGACCGAGTCAAAAAAAAAAAAAAAATCGAATTATTTAGAATTTTTTTATGGACTTTCACAGAGTTTATTGCCAACAAAATTTATCGTCACTTCGACAGCATTTCATGAAAAAATAAAAAAAAATCGTTTCCATGGAATAGTGGAAATTTGATTCTCATAAATCGTTTCGAATTCAAAAGGATTATTATTTCTTGCGAAATGTGTCTCTTTCGGAACTTCATTCGGTTCTCCACCTTGGATTGAATAGGCATATTGAGTAAGCAGTTATTCTCATAGTCGATACATTTTATTTTTATTTTATTCTCGTAGGGGAGAAAAGAAAAATTTTACCCCGTGTGCCTCGGGGGTATAGTGATATCTATTTTAAGTGCGATACTATCGATTATTCACACCGAGAATTCTCTCGCGAGCAGAGTACAGAGGGAAAGAGATCGAGAGCGAGGGAAAAATAAAAGGGATGGGAGATGAGCAAAGAGGACTCGATACAGTAGAAGCTCCATTAGTGCCCGCATTGGGTACTTGTTAAGTTTTTTTAAGGATGGTTCGATGAACCAATCCATGATCTGATCCCGAGTGACATAACTTATAAGGAGTCCTGTGCTAAATTTTTAAGGATTTTATCATCACCAGGCTGCAATTATCCTTCATATAAATATAATCTTTGCGTATTCAATTTTGAGTGCGATACTATTTTGAGTGCGATACTATCGATTATTCACACCGAGAATTCTCTCGCGAGCAGAGTACAGAGAAGATCGAGAGCGAGGGAAAAATAAAGGGGATGGGAGATGAGCAAAGAGGACTCGATACAGTAGAAGCTCCATTAGTGCCCGCATTGGGTTCTTGTTAAGTTTTTTTAAGGATGGTTCGATGAACCAACCCATGATCTGATCCCGAGTCACATAACTTATGAGGAGTCCTGTGCTAAATTTTTAATTTTTAAATATAATCATTACGTATTCAAATGAAATCTGTATCTCATCATATGGAAGAAAAAGGCTTGTTCGTGATGACGTCGTGTCTGGCCAATGAAACCCTCGAAGGCATTCAAAGTGTGTTGATGCTGAGGCTCATCCGTGGAGTAACAAAAGCTCGAGAGTAAAAGAGGTGGTAGCTTTGCCCGTAACATATAGTACAGCTGTTGGTTATGAATGTGTGTATGTGGGGGTGAGAAGCTGGGAAGGATCATAGAGAAAGGGATGGGAGAAGCTCGACGTTTGTCTGTGAATCTCTCTCTCTCTCTCTCTCTCTCTCTCTATGTATATATATGTGTATGAGAGTGCACATGTAGGTGCTTTTGGATGACGTCACTAGGTCGCTCGGTGTGACGCCCTCTATGTGGGTTATGACGCAAAAGAGAGGTCCATGGATATACAGACATATAGCCAGATTTATATATACATGTTCACCTATATAAATTGTGTATATATATATATATATATATATATATATATATATATACAGATTTATATATACATGTGCATGTTCACCTATATAAATTGTGTGTATATGATACTGACAGTATGTAATATGCGTGTATATCTATAAGGTATAAAAACGCCGGCAGCTTAACCCCAGTGCATTCATATTTCACTGGAGCATGAAGCGCAGACTCAGTCTCTCCTAGCAAAGGCGCTCCTGATGGTAAACAGCTTGAGGTATGTTTACACAAGTGTAAACTTCACTCTTTGACTATATGCCAGGCTTGCTGTCTTGTACCTTTTTACTCTTCGACAAACTATGATCCTGGATGACCACCCTTTCACGCTCTCGAAATTATTGGGGTGGAATAAAAATTGGATTGAGACTCTCAGAGAGACGATAATTCTCAGACAAATATTACTGGGACATATTCGATATCTCTGGATATTATTGAATTGATTTTTGTGGCTTGTCAAGAATTCAGGAGCTAACTTAATTTTATAATAAATAATTATTTATTTACAGAATTATTTATTATATAATTATTTAATAATTTATTTATGTATAATTATTTAAAGGGCATGACGGAAAATTGTCATAATTGTTCGTAATAATAAAGATTAGAATCGATTGTTGTTAAATAAAATATAACGTGACGCATGCGTGAGCGTTGGAATTATAAAGCAGCTGGGTAACCAGCTCTCTAGAGTTTCCGTCAAGTATATATTTTGCAGGTAAACGTCGGGCGTGTGTATTTTCAATGAGATCCCAAAATCCAGAGAGAGAGAGAGGAAGAGAGAGAGAGAGAGAGAGAGAGAGAGAGAGAGAGAGAGAGAGAGAGAGAGAGAGAGAGAGAGAGAGAGAGAGAGAGAGAGAGAGAGAGAGAGAGAGAGAGAGAGAGAGAGAGAGAGAGAGAGAGAGAGAGAGAGAGAGAGAGAGAGAGAGAGAGAGAGAGAGAGAGAGAGAGAGAGAGGAGAGATAGGGAGGGGGAGAGAGAGAGAGAGAGAGAGAGAGAGAGAGAGAGAGAGAGAGAGAGAGAGAGAGAGAGAGAGAGAGAGAGAGAGAGAGAGAGAGAGAGAGAGAGAGAGAGAGAGAGAGAGAGAGAGAGAGAGAGAGAGAGAGAGAGAGAGAGAGAGAGAGAGGAGAGATAGGGAGGGGGGAGAGAGAGAGAGAGAGAGAGAGAGGGAGAGAGAGAGAGAGAGAGAGAGAGAGAGAGAGAGAGAGAGAGAGAGAGAGAGAGAGAGAGAGCGTGCATGGTTTAATTATGAGACTTAATTATATGGCTGGTTGAGAGCTCAAGCCAAAATTCTGTGGTCACGAGCTCCATTGTGGTTTACAGTGTAGTGTAATATACAGTACAGAAGTGGCGTGAATAGTGAAAATTAAATGAGAGTTATATTACAGGAGGCTACTTAAAGGATCGCATTAGTTAAACTCTTTCTAGCTGTTTTTTTTTTCTTACATTTATTTGCAATGTCTCAATTTTAATATAAAATTAATAGCGAATCGTTCTTTGATGTCTCTTTCAATGTGATTGCCTGTATAATATTATACTTGCAGATATAACCTGAAGATTTAGAGATTAATGAAAAAAGAAGAAAAAAAAAGTAATAGAAAAAAGAAGAAAAAAAAAAAGTAATAGGAAAAAGAAAAAAAAAAGTAATAGAAAAAATCGTAGGCTCGACCAGCTTGGAGGATAGACGGGTAAAGAAATTGAGAAAATGAGCTGCGGGCATCGGTCTGCCTTCTGAGCTCGAGACTGAGATGAGAGTCAAGCTGGATTATCCGGAAGCGTCTCAGGCACTCTTTGCACGAGCTTTTTTTCCTCTCTCTCTCTCCCCACCCCCCTTTTTCGCTCTCTCTCTCTCTCAACTACTCGAAACATTTTATTCTATCTAAACAATCGTGTTTCTCTTCCAATGAATCGCTATTAGCCCTCATGGCTTTCGGGATATTTTATTGAAAAACGAAAAAAAAATGTCATCATTAAAGCTCAAGAAATTTTTCGTCGATGATCTTATGATGAAACATTTTTTTATTTATTCTCCACATATATTAGCCAGTTTTTTGCTCCTATAAGGAACTAAAAATATAACTATAAGTTTTTGATAAAAATAAAAATAATCTCGTGAGCTTTTCCCGCATAGATTCATTAATATTTTTAATTAAAACTTCAATTAATGCATTTGCAATTAATTAAACTCTGTTCTGGCCTCTTTGACGATGTAGTAAATGTATAATGAAACGTCTGCAGTTTGTCTTTTTTTTTACGTATTTTTCACATTATTTATTGAATATTCAACTGTGGGAATATTTTGCGGGATATTAAGTGATTCGGTTTTTAGGACACATTAGTTTTCGAAGTATCGAATCTTTGTTTTAGTCGATTCCAAGTAATCGAGTTGAATTGATAATCAACTGGAAAGACTTATCGTGTTTTTTTATAAAATGTGTTTCCTGACATGATTTCGCAATTTAGCTCTATGGCCTCTCTTCATGGTACGCGCGGCCTCTCTCCATGGTGCGCGCTCGGCATAGACCCTCGAGCACGCATGAAACGTTAGTCGTCTATTAGACTGGTAAAAATTTGATGCTCAAGAGTTTGGGCTGAGCTATGTGAGAATTCGTGGCTCCATGAAAGTCTCGAGAAAAAGATTTGATATTTATTTACTATCACGATTCTTCGAGCTCTCTTCTATCATCGATTCGTCTTAACCCTTTCACGAGCTTATTTTTATTCATTTTCACAATGTTAGGTAAACCTTTTCCGTCTGAAGTTTGTCTTTTTTTCATGTACATTTCACTTTATTTATTGAATTTTCAACTGTGGGAATATTTTGCGGAATATTAAGTGATTCGGTTTTTAGGACACATTAGTTTTCGAAGTATCGAATCTTTGTTTTAGTCGATTCGAAGTAATCGAGTTGAATTGATAATCAACAGGCAAGACTTATCGTGTTTTTTATAAAATATGTTTCCTGACATGATTTCGCGATTTATCATTTTTTAAAGCATTTTATAGTCAACTGCCTTAAAAAAGACAGTGGCCGATAGAAAGAAAAACAGACCGTTCTAAGTTGTTGACACAAATACTGCGTCGCAAAGGAGATCCGTGGTCGATGCTTCGCAACAGCTGACGACAATGACGCGCGCCATGGAGAGTGGCGCGCGCACCATGAAGAGAGGCGACGTCAACAATCCGGCAGAGGCACTGATATCTTTGCAGCGAAGGCAACCAGTAGTGGATGCTTCGAAGCGTAAACTGTCACAGACTGATGAGTAGAATGCGTGCTCGAGCGTCTATGCGGAGCGCGCACCATGAAGAGAGGCCGCGCGTACCATGAAGAGAGGCCATGGAGGTAAATCGCGAAATCATGTGAGGAAACACATTTCATAAAAAAAGACGATAAGTCTTGCCAGTTGATTACAGATTCAACTCGATTACTTTTATTCGATATTTCCAAAACTACTGTGTCCTAAAAACAGAATCACTCAGTATCCCGCAAAATATTCCCAGTTGAAAATTCAATAAATAATATAAAATGTACATAAAAAAAAGACAAACTTCAGACGAAAAATGTTTACCTAACATTGTGAAAATGAATAAAAATAAGCCCGTGAAAGGGTTGAGACGAATCGATGATAGAAGAGAGCTCGAAGAATCGAGATAGTAAATAAATGTCAAATCTTTTTCTCGAGACTTTCATGCTACGCGCGGCCTCTCTTCATGGTTCGCGCTCGGCCTAGAGCGTCGAGCACGAATCACACGTCTGTCGTCTATTACTGATAGAAGTTAGATGCGTGCTCGAGGGTCTATGCCGAGCGCGCACCATGAAGAGAGGCCGCGCGTACCATGAAGAGAGGCCATCGTGCTAAATCGCGAAATCGTGACAGGAAACATATTTCATAAAAAAAGACGATAAGTCTTGCCAGTTGATTATCAATTCAACCCGATTACTTTGAATCGAATAAAACAAAGATTCGATACTTCCAAAACTACTGTGTCCTAAAAACAGAATCACTTAGTATCTCGCAAAATATTCCCAGTTGAAAATTCAATAAATAATATAAAATGTACATAAAAAAAAGACAAACTTCAGACGAAAAATGTTTACTTAACATTGTGAAAATGAATAAAAATAAGCTCGTGAAAGAGTTAAGACGAATCGATGATAGAAGAGAGCTCGAAGAATCGAGATAGTAAATAAATATCAAATCATTTCTCGAGACTTTCATGGAGGCACGAATTCTCACATAGCTGGGCCTAGACTCTCGAGCACGCATTAAACTTTTATCAGTCTAATAGACGACTGACGTTCGATGTGTGCTCGAGGGTATATGCCGAGCGCGCACCATGAAGAGAGGCCGCGCGTACCATGAAGAGAGGCCATCGAGCTAAATCGCGAAATCATGTCAGGAAACAAATTTCATAAAAAAAGACGATAAGTCTTGCCAGTTGATTATCAATTCAATTCGATTACTTTGAATCGAATAAAACAAAGATTCGATACTTCCAAAACTACTGTGTCCTAAAAACAGAATCACTTAGTATCTCGCAAAATATTCCCAGTTGAAAATTCAATAAATAATATAAAATGTACATGAAAAAAAGACAAACTTCAGACGAAAAATGTTTACCTAACAGTGTGAAAATGAATAAAAATAAGCTCGTGAAAGAGTTAAGACGAATCGATGATAGAAGAGAGCTCGAAGAATCGAGATAGTAAATAAGTATCAAATCATTTCTCGAGACTTTCATGGAGCCACGAATTCTCACATAGCTGGGCCTAGACTCTCGAGCATGCATTAAACTTTTATCAGTCTAATAGACGACTGACGTTCGATGTGTGCTCGGGGGTATATGCAGAGCGCGCACCATGAAGAGAGGCCGCGCGTACCATGAAGAGAGGCCATCGAGCTTTGAATCTCAAGAATTTTTTACAATAGTGTTTTTGCCAAAATACTTGAATTTTAATGTCTCAACGGCCACTGTCTTTTTTAAGGCAGTTGACTATAAAATGCTTTTAAAAAATGATAAATCGCGAAATCATATCAGGAAACACATTTTATAAAAAAAACTCGATAAGTCTTGCCAGTTGATTATCAATTCAACTCGATTACTTCGAATCGACTAAAAAAATTCGATACATCGAAAGCTAATATGTCTTATAAACAGAATCACTCAGTATCGCGCAAAATATTCCCAGTTGAAAATCCAATAAATAATATAAAATGTAAATGAAAAAAAGACAAACTTCAGACGAAAAATGTTTACCTAACATTGTGAAAATGAATAGAAATAAGCTCGTGAAAGGGTTGAGACGAATCGATGATAGAAGAGAGCTCGAAGAATCGGGATAGTTAATATCAATTCTTTTTCTCTCTGCGTCGATCGTCCACGCGCGTAAAGCTTTCGAAATTTTCTTTGAGTCATATAGGTATATATAGAGAAATTTGCTCGAGGGTCTATGCCGAGCGCGCACCATGAAGAGAGGCCGCGCGTACCATGAAGAGAGGCCATCGTGCTAAATCGCGAAATCGTGTCAGGAAACACATTTCATAAAAAAAGACGATAAGTATTGCCAGTTGATTATCAATTCAACTCGATTACTTCGAATAGAATAAAACAAAGATTCGATACATCGAAAACTAATATTTCCTAAAAACAGAATCACGTAGTATCCCGCAAAATATTCCCACAGTTGAAAATTCAATAAATAATGTGAAATGTACATGTAAGTGATTCTGATTTTAGGACACAGTAGTTTTGGAAGTATCGAATCTTTGTTTTATTCTATTCGGAGTAATCGAGTTGAATTGATAATCAACTGGCAAGACTTATCGTCTTTTTTTATGAAATATCTTTCCTGTCACGATTTCGCGATTTAGCACGATGGCCTTTCTCCATGGTACGCGCGGCCTCTCTCCATGGTACGCGCTCGGCATAGACCCTCGAGCACGCATCAAAGTCATCAGTCTATGATGCTCCGAAGCATCGACCGCTGGGCAGCAATCGTTGTTTCTGTGAAGTATCCGTATCTCTACGGAATCGCCGATGTCGCCTCTCTTCATGGTGCGCGCTCGGCCTAGACCCTCGAGCAAATTTCTCTATATATACCTATATGTCTCAAATAAAATTTCGAATGTTGTATGCGCGTGGACGATCGACGCAGAGAGAAAAAGAATTGATATTTATTTACTATCTCGATTTTTCTAGCTCTCTTCTATCATCGATTCGTCTCAACCCTTTCACGAGCTTATTTCTATTCATTTTCACAATGTTAGGTGAACATTTTTCGTCTGAAGTTTGTCTTTTTTTCATGTACATTTCACATTATTAAATTTTCAACTGTGGGACTATTTTGCGGGATACTGAGTGATCCTGTTTTTAGGACACAGTAGTTTTGGCAGTATCGAATCTTTGTTTTATTCGTTTCGAAGTAATCGAGTTGAATTGATAATCAATTGGCAAGACTTATCGTGTTTTTTTATGAAATGTGTTTCGTGGCATGATTTCGCGATTTAGCTCGATGGCCTCTCTTCATGGTACGCGCGGCCTCTCTTCCTGGTGCGCGCTCGGCCTAGACTATCGAGCACGCATCAAACTTGTCAGTCTCCGCTCTTCGTTGCGAAGCATCGACCATCGGCTGTCTTGGCTACAAAGCATCGGGGCCTCTGCCGGATCGCTTACGTGGTCTCTCTTCATCGTACGCGCGGCCTCTCTCCATGGTGCGCGCTCGGCATAGACCCTCGAGCACGCATCGAACGTCAGTCGTCTATTAGACTGATAAAAGTTTGGCGCGTTCTCGAGAATTTAGGCCGAGCTGTTTGAGAATTTGTGGCCCCATGAAAGTCTCGACAAGGTTTGATATTTATTTACTATCTCGATTCTTCGAGCTCTCTATCATCGATTCGTCTTAACCCTTTCACGAGCTTATTTTTAGTCATTTTCAAAATTTTAGGTAAACATTTTTCGTCTGAAGTTTGTCTTTTTTTCATGTACATTTCACATTATTAAATTTTCAACTGTGGGAATATTTTGCGGGATACTGAGTGATTCTGTTTTTAGGACACAGTAGTTTTGGAAGTATCGAATCTTTTTTTTATTCGATTCGAAGTAATCGAGTTTAATTGATAATCAACTGGCAAGACTTATCGTGTTTTTTTATGAAATGTGTTTCCTGACATGATTTCGCGATTTAGCTCGATGGCCTCTCTTCATGGTACGCGCGGCCTCTCTTCATGGTGCGCGCTCGGGATAGACCCTCGAGCGAATTTCTCTATATATACCTATATGACTCAAATAAAATTTCGAAGGCTTTACGCGCGTGGACGATCGACGCAGAGAGAAAAAGAATTGAAATTTACTATTCCGATTCTTCCAGCTCTCTTCTATCATCGATTCGTCTCAACCCTTTCACAAGCTTATTTTTATTCATTTTCAAAATGTTAGGTGAACATTTGTCGTCTGAAGTTTGTCTTTTTTTCATCTACATTTTATATTATTTATTGAATTTTCAACTGGGAATATTTTGCGGGTTACTGAGTGATTCTGTTTTTAGGACATATTAGTTTCCGATGTATCGAATCTTTGTTTTAGTTGATTCGAAGTAATCAAGTTGAATTGATAATCAACTGGCAAGACTTATCGTGTTTTTTTATGAAATGTGTTTCCTGACATAATTTCGCGATTTAGCTCGATGGCCTCTCTTCATGGTACGCGCGGCCTCTCTTCATGGTGCGCGCTCGGGATAGACCCTCGAGCGAATTTCTCTATATATACCTATATGACTCAAATAAAATTTCGAAGGCTTTACGCGCGTGGACGATCGACGCAGAGAGAAAAAGAATTGATATTTACTATTCCGATTCTTCCAGCTCTCTTCTATCATCGATTCGTCTCAACCCTTTCACGAGCTTATTTTTATTCATTTTCAAAATGTTAGGTGAACATTTGTCGTCTGAAGTTTGTCTTTTTTTCATCTACATTTTATATTATTTATTGAATTTTCAACTGGGAATATTTTGCGGGTTACTGAGTGATTCTGTTTTTAGGACATATTAGTTTCCGATGTATTGAATCTTTGTTTTAGTTGATTCGAAGTAATCGAGTTGAATTGATAATCAACTGGCAAGACTTATCGTGTTTTTTTATGAAATGTGTTTCCTGACATGATTTCGCGATTTAGCTCGATGGCCTCTCTTCATGGTACGCGCGGCCTCTCTTCATGGTGCGCGCTCGGCATAGACCCTCGAGCACGCATTCTACTCATCAGTCTGTGACAGTTTACGCTTCGAAGCATCCACTACTGGTTGCCTTCGCTGCAAAGATATCAGTGCCTCTGCCGGATTGTTGACGTCGCCTCTCTTCATGGTGCGCGCGCCTCTCTCCATGGCGCGCGTCAATGTCGTCAGCTGTTGCGAAGCATCGACCACGGATCTTCTTTGCGACGCAGTATTGGTGTCAACAACTTAGAACGGTCTGTTTTTCTTTCTATCGGCCACTGTCTTTTTCAAGGCAGTTGACTATAAAATGCTTTAAAAACTGATAAATCGAAGAATCATGTCAGGAAACATATTTTATAAAAAACACGATAATTCTTGCCAGTTGATTATCAATTCAACTCGATTACTTCGAATCGACTAAAACAAAGATTCGATACTTCGAAAACTAATGTGTCCTAAAAATAGAATCGCTTAGTATCTCGCAAGTAGTATCTCTCTCTCTCTCTCTCTTGCTCTTGTCTGCTTCGTTGACTCGTCGTCAACTCGTTAAAGCTGGAAAATGAGCGAACGAAGAGTAAAAAGAAGAAGAAAAAGATGATGATGATGCACAGAGGAAAAAGAAGCAAAGAAGGAAAAGCTCCGAGATGCTAAGACTTTGAAGTATAAAAGCCTGCGGTATTTAAAAAGTAACGACGACAGTATTACTGTCTCGTGCTCGAGACGGTGTACTATAAAATTGCTCCGGTGTATGCGATGGTAGATAAAGTGAGAACGCCGGAACCGGATACGTCGACGATTACAAGCTCGCCGGCGGCAAGCTAGTTTTTTCCTCTCACTGCTCATCCGGAAATTCTCCACTGGATATATCTTTGCCAACGCACGACGGAAAAAATATAAACCGTCTTTGCGATTTCGCTACGCAAATAGCGTAAATTTATTATTTTCACCAGTTATTTTTAGATTTCTTTTCTCCAATTTTCTTCAACTCATTTTAATTTTCATTTTTATATAATTCAAAGTCTATACTTGGATTATCAATATTCTCGAGTATGATCACGTAAATAATTTCTATACGAAATTAATGAAAAATATTTATAAAATTTATAAAAGGCACAAAAAAATCGTTTAATTAAAATATATATTTAACGTTACGTGAAATATACTAAATATATTTTACAGCAAAATTTTGTCTATTAAATAATAAATTTTTGGACAATTTAGATAAAATATTTCAGACTTAAAAAAAAAAAAATCGTAAATTTGACAAAAAGATCGTATAATTAAAATATATATTTAACGTTACGTGAAATACGAAAAATTTTGTGTATTAAATAATAAATTTTTGGACAATTCGGATAAAGAAGTTTAGACTTAAAAAAAAATTAGGCAGGGTATTGATGAAATTATATACAGCATCCCTTCTCAATCCAGCTCTGTCGAATAAATTCTATTTAAATCGAGCCGAGTTCGATAAATCAAATTAAATTAAAAATATTCATCCACGTTGTCTGCGCGAATATAACACAAAATTTATATATATATATATATAACACAAAATTTATATATATATATATATATATATAACTCTCAAGTTAGAAACGATTGTACAATTAAAATATATATTTAACGTTACGTGAAATACGCAAAATTTTGTGTATTAGATAATAAACTTTTGGACAATTCGGGTAAAACATTTCAGACTTAAAAAAAAAAATCGACAGGCCATTGATGAAATTATATACAGCATCCCTTCTCAATCCAGCTCTGTCGAATAAATTCCATTTAAATCGAGCCGAGTTCGATAAATCAAATTAAATTAAAAATATTCATCCACGTTGTCTGCGCGAATATGACACAAAATTTATATTAAAAAAAAAAAAAAAACTCATCAGAGCCTGTGTCAGTGACTCGTATATTTTCATGTCCTGTAAATTTATCCAAGCCATTGTACCCTCGCGACTTAATATCGATCTGTAACACACGATTCATAAATATTCCAACAAAGAAATTTACGATTCTTTTCGAGGGATTTTTCGTGCGATTTACGTCAAGTTACAGCGTCATCATCGTTTATTTTACCTCGTATTATTTTCAAAAGTATCTTTTCGATCAAACGTTTTTTAGGGTGGAGTAGCTTACGTGACAATGCTAGTCTCATAATTCGTGATGGTTATATATCTCATTCTTTTGAACGGCTATTTTATCGTTCGACGAAAAAAAAGCAGAGAGAGAGAGAGAGAGAGAGAAAACCCAACACATGCATCGATGAAATCGAGCGATCGATTTTTGACACCAGAGCTTATTCGTTCTTTCGATATCACGAAATCTGAGCTAGAGTTTTATGTGTTAGGGTCATATATACATACATATGTGCATATATACATATATATGCATATACGTATATATGTATATATGTATATATGTATATATGTATATATGTATATATGTATATATGTATATATGTATATATGTATATATGTATATATGTATATATGTATATATGTATATATGTATATATATATGTATATATATATATATATATATATATATATATATATATATATATATATATATATATATATATATATATATATATATATGTATATATATGTATATATATATATATATATATATATATATATATATATATATATATATATATATATATATATATATATATATATATATATATATATATATATATATGTATATATATGTATATATATATATATATATATATATATATTTACCCACCATAAAAACAGATCGACACACACACACATATACACGAGTCTTTGGTCAGGAAAGCTCGCAATGTGCACCGGCTGGTACGAGCTGGTTCCTTTTAGGATCTATCGTTGCCTCGTGCGAAGCGTTCCTTCACCCAATATCCTCAACCCACCGTTTATATATTCCATCCAGTAGCCTCGAACCAAAGATATCACGTAATCGTCTACCATAACGATCGATCGTCATCGAAGAATCTTTAAAGACTCGCGAAATGAGAGAAAACGAGAGCCGAGAGTCAAGAAATTGAACCCAGCAACATTATTTTGATGTTTCAATGGGATTGGCTTGTGAAAGATTTTTCTAACGGTAGAGGATAATTTTTTTAATAAAATTCTGGACGTCTAAATAGTATTCTAGTATTTTTTTTTTTTTTGCCAAATAGTAACAGAAATTGCCAATTTTTTTTTTTTTTTTGCCAAATAGTAAAAGAAATTGCCAAATTTTGACTAAAATCTGCTTAACTGTTTTGGAACTTGTTCAATTTTCGGTAAAAAAAAATTGTTTCAAAAGGATTGGCTTGTGAAAGATTTTTCTAACGGTAGAGGATAATTTTTTAAATAAATTTCTGGACGTCTAAATATTATTCTAGTATTTTTTTTTTTTGCCAAATAGTAAAAGAAATTGCCAAATTTTGACTAAAATCTGCTTAACTGTTTTGGAACTTGTTCAATTTTCGGTAAAAAAAAATTGTTTCAAAGGGATTGGCTCGTAAAAGATTTTTCTAACGGTAGAGGATAATTTTTTAAATAAATTTCTGGACGTCTAAATATTATTCTAGTATTTTTTTTTTTTTGCCAAATAGTAAAAGAAATTGCCAAATTTTGACTAAAATCTGCTTAACTGTTTTGGAACTTGTTCAATTTTCGGTAAAAAAAAATTGTTTCAAAGGGATTGGCTCGTAAAAGATTTTTCTAACGGTAGAGGATAATTTTTTAAATAAATTTCTAGACGTCTAAATATTATTCTAGTATTTTTTTTTTTTGCCAAATAGTAAAAGAAATTGCCAAATTTTGACTAAAATCTGCTTAACTGTTTTGGAACTTGTTCAATTTTCGGTAAAAAAAAAATGTTTCAAAGGGATTGGCACGTGAAAGATTTTTCTAACGGTAGAGGACAATTTTTTAAATAAATTTCTAGACGTCTAAATATTATTCTAGTATTTTTTTTTTTTGCCAAATAGTAAAAGAAATTGCCAAATTTTGACTAAAATCTGCTTAACTGTTTTGGAACTTGTTCAATTTTCGGTAAAAAAAAAATGTTTCAAAGGGATTGGCACGTGAAAGATTTTTCTAACGGTAGAGGACAATTTTTTAAATAAATTTCTAGACGTCTAAATATTATTCTAGTATTTTTTTTTTTTGCCAAATAGTAAAAGAAATTGCCAAATTTTGACTAAAATCTGCTTAACTGTTTTGGAACTTGTTCAATTTTCGGTAAAAAAAAAATGTTTCAAAGGGATTGGCACGTGAAAGATTTTTCTAACGGTAGAGGACAATTTTTTAAATAAATTTCTAGACGTCTAAATATTATTCTAGTATTTTTTTTTTTTGCCAAATAGTAAAAGAAATTGCCAAATTTTGACTAAAATCTGCTTAACTGTTTTGGAACTTGTTCAATTTTCGGTAAAAAAAAATTGTTTCAAAAGGATTGGCTTGTGAAAGATTTTTCTAACGGTAGAGGATAATTTTTTAAATAAAATTCTAGACGTCTAAATATTATTCTGGTTTTTTTTTTTTTTTGCCAAATAGTAAAAGAAATTGCCAAATTTTGACTAAAATCTGCTTAACTGTTTTGGAACTTGTTCAGTTTCCGATTTAAAAAAAAATTGTCATTCCTTCCTAAAAGAAAGAAAACTTTTTCTTTCTTCATGAATAAATTAAACGCGTAAAAAAATGAATATTCGTCTTCTGCAATGAATAATTTTCAACCCTCAAAAATTCCGCCAGTTTCAACGTTGTGCCAATTGAAATTTTGAATAGGCCGAGAGACAAAAACGTGAGCCAAGGAGAGCTGGATAAAAAAAAATCGTGCAAAGAATGAAGTGAAAAAAAAAAAAAAAAAAAAAAAAAAAAACTATTGTAATGGAAGACATATAACAAAGTTCTATTCTTTTAATCTTCCGTTTTACGTTCAACTGGCCAAAGCGAAAGATGGAAAGAGAGAGAGAAAGATTCCACGTACCCGGATGTCGTGTATTTGCACTACAATTTCCCGGTTCCGGAGTGGCTCAACGCGCAACTCTATGACTACTAAAGCTCTTCCTGTAGAGCGAGGGAGAACTTTAATGAGCTCCCTGTGCGTGGACTCGTGTACTCTGCAGCCCTTAGACAGTGTACATATATATATATATATATATATATATATATACACTGTCTAAGGGCTGGAGAGTACAGGAGTACATATATATATAGTCGATGTACATGGACTATATATACATATATATATAGATATATATATAACCTTCAAACTGGTGACGTTTGACGCCAATTGCAGATTACAGACCAAAATTCTCAACTTTTAATCTTGTAGTATTCGTATACCTAATATTCTTGATAAATTTCATTTAATTTGAATGCATTTAGCTTGATCACAATAAATTTTTTTAATCCAATATGCAGATGTCGCTGGAGACTAAATTTTTTTTTTTTCCGATCTGAGGAAGGAAAAATATTGAAATTTTTTTTACATTGTTATTTTATCATTTAGATAATATTGTAATGGAGGATCCAATCCACCAGTATTTAAATAGAGAAAAGGATTTTGTTTCACTAGGGAATACGTGATAATGCAATTTAATTTTAATGCATTTAACTCACAATAAATTTTTTTAATCCAATATGCAGATGTCGCTGGAGACTAAATTAATTTTTTTTTCCGATCTGAGGAAGGAAAAATATTGAAATTTTTTTTACATTGTTATTTTATCATTTAGATAATATTGTAATGGAGGATCCAATCCACCAGTATTTAAATAGAGAAAAGAATTTTGTTTTACTCGGGAATACGTGATACGACACATTGAAAATTGATCTGTAGGTTAACGTAACACGTAAATTCGTCAGTCTGTGGCTAGGATGGAAAATTAGTCTCGGATGATCGCGTTAATAAAATCAGCGTTGGGCACGGATTGGCCGTTCAATCACTGGTTACTACACCTCTCACTATGTACATTTTCGAACATCCAAGTCCCTCGGTCTCGAATTGCAACCCTAACACATGCAATCTATATATATATATATGTACATTTTGCCCGCATCCAGCTCGTTTCCTATTAATGTGAACCGCGTGCTCACAATTCTACTATTTGTATATATATATATATATATGTGTGTGTGTGTGTGTGTACAGGTACGAATCGCGGTTTTGGCTCCTCGCACGTATCCGCGACTATTGTTCGTCATCAAGCTATTCAATATATTCAGGAGGTCGAGGGTTAGCCACACCACCATCCCCTTCCGTTCCAGTCACTGCGGTACATTTTGCGCACACATCCTCACGCGTTATATATATATATATATATATATATATATATATATATATATATATATATATATATATGTGAAATAATAATTGCCGCATGCGTCAAAGTGCTACTTAACCATTTTTCACCCTCACATATTTATTACAGGTATACAGGCATATAATTATCAATATCAACAACCCCTAAAGCACAGTATGAGCTATTTATTTATATATTCCTCTAAATTTTAGCTCGCTTACTTCTTGAAAACCCTCCCCCCCTTTCCGAGAGACAGAGAGAAACAGAAAGAAACTTATTATTATTATTATTATTATTATTATTATTATTATTATTATATATAGAGAGAGAGAGAGAGAGTGAGAGATTAAATCTAGAGGAATATTTCCATATTCCTCTAAATTTTGGCTCCCTCAATATACTTCTTGAAAACCCTCCCCCTTTCCGCATGGGCCAAGAAGGGTGAATGGAGCACATAGAGAAATTTCTCAGTTCTCACCCTGCTGTTTAATGCCAGAAAGATCTCGTCTCTTTTATTATTGTTGTTGTTGTTGTTATTATTATTATTATTATTATTATTACTATTATTATTACTATTATTATTATTATTATATATAAAGAGAGAGAGAGAGAGAGATTAAATCTAGAGGAATATTTCCATATTTCTCTAAATTTTGGCTCCCTCAATATACTTCTTGAAAACCCACCCCCTCTCCGCATGGGCCAAGAAGGGTGAATGGAGCACAGAGAGAAATTTCTCAGTTCTCACCCTGCTGTTTAATGCCAGAAAGATCTCGTATATAATTAACGAGATCTCAGATACGACAGTCCGATGATGATGTCTCGCCACTTTGGGGAAACAAAGTCCTCATTATCATTATTACTACCCCCTTCATTCCGCTTCGTCACCCTCGTCAACGTCCCCGTCTCGGCTTATGCCCCAGGTAGGCACGCAACGTTTGGGAATCCAAATAAAATTCACCCTTCCTCCTCCCTTTCTACACCGGGGTGGAAAGAGTTCCACCCCTTCTCGCACCAAGCTCTTTTTTTTTCTCGACCATCCCACCCCCCACACTTAAAAAAAAAAATCTCCCTCATGTTTTTCTACCCCCTGCACTCATCTTGCCACCCCTCATCGTTATCTTGCCTGAGGCGAGCGACGAATTGTCTACCCCCTGGATTTCAAAAACAGCGAAGACAAAATGGCGAAGATGTGACGACAGAGAATGAAAAAAAAAGAATATTAAGAGAAGGGTCGGGGAGGAAAGATTGGAGGGACTGGAGGAGAGGAAGAAAAAGAGGAGAAAAAGTGGCAGATGAAGAAGAGGAGATGAGAGAATGAAGAAAATAATGCGAGTCAGAAGATGTCTCGGTAATATTACGTAATTGATGCGCCCCTGGGTGAACGCAAAAGCGTTAACAACGAGCAATAATTTTTATAACGCTTGAACGTTTCGTAGTATTTTTTTTTTTTTTTTACCCCGCTGCTCTTTTATTTATGTTTATGAACCTTTACAGCCCTTTTTACCATACTTTTGAGTATGTTGGCCAGTTCTCTGGGCACACGAGGTGTATATATATATATATATATATAAAACTGATGTACATTTTTTATATGTTATTATTATTTTCAAAATTCTCACAGCAAGTACATTGAATTATTATTTTTATTAATTTGGAATTTTTATTAATTTGGAATTTTTATTAATTTGGAATTTTTATTAATTTGGAATTTATATTAATTTGGAATTTTTATTAATTTGGAATTTTTATTAATTTGGAATTTTTATTATTATGAAAATAGGAAGAAAAATAATAATTTCTATAATTCGTGTACAAGAAATTTTATCAAGTAACGTTTGTCTATTTTGGAAAAAATCAGCAGTTACAAAATTTTCTCCAATCTGTTAATTGCACAATTTATTGCAGTGAAACTGACAACTTCTGGCTTTTTTTTCTTGCATATAATTGAAAGTTTAAGAAAAAAAGAAAGAATAAAAAAAAAAACAATTGTCGCATATGAGTGAATAAGCGTACCAGCGTCAGACGTATAATACTCGGCACCGGTAACCTCGTACTCGTGCTCGAGTTCGCGTGTTCACCTGTCCATGAACAACGGATCGGGGTTAGGGAACAAAGAGCGATGGCAAAGATAGCCGTGCGGTAACAGTGATAATGGAGTACAATTACAAGAATACCGACAGGGGCCTCGAGGCCTATATATATATATATGTGTGTGTGTATGTATGTATGTATGTATATATATATGTACACATATATGCGTGTATATGCATATATGTATGTATGTATGTATATATATATATATATATATGTACATATATATATATCATCTCATTCTATCTCCTAACCCCCATATCTTCCATCTCACTCACCCCCTCCCCTCGCTGCTTTTCTCGTCGCGTCGTCGGCCTGGTTCACGTTTCTCAGCCCCTTTCCTGACCTACCACCCCCTTTTCCGTTGCCCCTGGTATTGCAACGGTCGAGCGTAATCGATCGGACAAAGAGGCCCGAGGACACCTCACGCTGGGTCAGCTGGATTCAATGCCATCGATTTTCCTTGCATATGCGTTTATTATAATCTACGAGCATACACACGCGTTCTACCAAACAAAATTTCCATTAACTAAATTCAAAAAAATCACTGCGATGATACTGGAAATTATTAATTTTATCATTATTTTTTGGGTCATGAGCCAAATTTAACCCACCAAAGTCCAATGTGACCTCCGAACCTGAAGAAAAACAAATTCATTCATGTTCTTTTTCTTCAGGTCGACTTGAATCGATTCGGAGTTCCATTGATCTGCTTCTACTAAAAGCATAAGAGTTCGTAAAAATATCCACAAAGATCGTCCAATGAATTTTATCTGCTATTTGCCACCATTGTAGATCCGGCTGGTAAGAATCAGTAAATGTGATTTGCCACAAATATCATCGGAAAAGAAAGAGTTAACTCAATAATGATTAATGACGTATATTATTGGGTTATGGCAGATTTTTTGGGTCATAAACCAAATTTGACCTACCAAAGTCCAATGTGACCTCCGAACCTGAAGAAAAACAAATGCATTCATGTTCTTTTTCTTCAGGTCGACTTGAATCGATTCGGAGTTACATTGATCTGCTTCTACTGAAAGCATAAAAGTTCGTACAAATATTCACAAAGATCGTCCAATGAATTTTATCTGCCATTTGCCACCATTGTAGATCCGGCTGGTAAGAATCAGTAAATGTGATTTGCCACAAATATCATCGGAAAAGAAAGAGTTAACTCAATAATGGTTAATGACGTATATTATTGGGTTATGGCAGATTTTTTGGGTCATGAACCAAATTTGACCTACCAAAGTCCAATGTGACCTCCGAACCTGAAGAAAAACAAATGCATTCATGTTCTTTTTCTTCAGGTCGACTTGAATCGATTCGGAGTTACATTGATCTGCTTCTACTAAAAGCATAAGAGTTCGTAAAAATATCCACAAAGATCGTCCAATGAATTTTATCTGCTATTTGCCACCATTGTAGATCCGGCTGGTAAGAATCAGTAAATGTGATTCGCCACAAATATCATCGGAAAAGAAAGAGTTAACTCAGTAATGGTTAATGACGTATATTATTGGGTTATGGCAGATTTTTTGGGTCATGAGCCAAATTTAACCCACCAAAGTCCAATGTGACCTCCGAACCTGAAGAAAAACAAATTCATTCATGTGTTTTTCTTCAGGTCGACTTGAATCGATTCGGAGTTACATTGATCTGCTTCTACTGAAAGCATAAAAGTTCGTACAAATATTCACAAAGATCGTCCAATGAATTTTATCTGCCATTTGCCACCATTGTAGATCCGGCTGGTAAGAATCAGTAAATGTGATTTGCCACAAATATCATCGGAAAAGAAAGAGTTAACTCAATAATGATTAATGACGTATATTATTGGGTTATGGCAGATTTTTTGGGTCATAAACCAAATTTGACCTACCAAAGTCCAATGTGACCTCCGAACCTGAAGAAAAACAAATGCATTCATGTTCTTTTTCTTCAGGTCGACTTGAATCGATTCGGAGTTACATTGATCTGCCTCTACTGAAGGCATAAAAGTTCGTAAAAATATCCACAAAGATCGTCCTGGAATACGGATAAATTGTATTTTAGTAGAAGAGAATTTTAGTATTCCGCAACCCCCACTGATGGTCGTTTCACCCCTGCCATACTTTTGTCCTCTGTAGACCTTTGGTAATGCTCGACATTCTGGGTTTTCGCTATTGGATCGTCCATTATGAATATTCTCGTCATAACTGCGGTAGGGGAAGTTTCAACTTCTCGAATGGAGAATGAAATGGAAAGTCCTGGCGTATGGATCTAATTTTGCGATCCACCTCTGTTTCTCCCTTATCTCAGCGACATCTTCCCCCACCCCTCTCCCTCCAACCCCTCCCTTCTCCCACTACCCTCGCCACTAGGCTGGCTCTCATTCCGTTCTTCTTTGTATGTCTCTCGTTGTTCATAACTCCGTTGGCTATTATAAGATAATGGGGGATGCACAACACCGGGGGTTGTTCTATCAACGAACGGGCGTTATTGAGTCCCACGCGTCATTATAGAGGTCGAGCGAGCTACCCCGTCGTTCTCTCTGGTGAACGCTGGCTGTGTCGTTCTACCCGAGAAATTACGTAGTCCTGGTAGGGGTTGGGCTTGAACCACCACCACCAGGACTTGCACCACCACGACTTGCACCACCACGACTTGCACCACCAATAAACCTCCTGTGTAGTATTATATTCATGCAGAAGAGAAAAGGGGGGGTTGTGCGGACTGGGTATTCTCCCGTCGACGCAATAAGCAGTTAATCAAAACGGCAACCTTTTCCGCATTGCATGCAGATAGAGCCTGTGCCCCGTTAAAAGGAATGAAAACGAACGGTGAATGAGAAACGAAAAAATGAGGGAGAGGAAGAGAGAGAGAGAGAGAGAAATATATATGTAGAGAAGAGAGGAAAGAAAAATGAACATTGTGAAAGAGAAAAAAAAACACACATTTACCAACACTGCAACCACCACCGATGGATTATTACTCCATACAGTCTCTAGTTTTCCATCTACCTGTACAATATACACACATGTATATGTTAATTCATACCGGAGCTTGCTGTACATGGACGAGAGTTAACCCATTAATTTACTGGACGAAACAACACACACACACACACACACGTATTTCGCATTATCGACATGGAAAGTGGCTTTCGGTCTGGCACGAAACAACGATTGATAATATCTTATCGTTTGGGTTTTGTTTAAATAATACCCTCGATTTTATAATACAGCCCTGTCGTGTTAGCTATTGCTGATATTTCAAGACTTTCGTGCATACGGAAATGCTCGGTCATATATCGAACAGCAAATTAAAATTTATTGCCAAATTTTTAATGCAATATTTAGAATTTATTGCAAAATTTTTATTGCAATATTTAGAATTTATTGCAAAATTTTTATTGAAATATTTAGAATTTATTGCAAAATTTTTGTTGCAATATTTAGAATTTATTGCA
This sequence comes from Dyspetes luteomarginatus, assembly GCA_963669185.1. Classification (NCBI taxonomy): domain Eukaryota; kingdom Metazoa; phylum Arthropoda; class Insecta; order Hymenoptera; family Ichneumonidae; genus Dyspetes; species Dyspetes luteomarginatus. The sequence goes on along the minus strand of OY769910.1, from coordinate 20,704,889 downwards.
AAATTTTTAATGCAATATTTAGAATTTATTGCAAAATTTTTAATGCAATATTTAGAATTTATTGCAAAATTTTTATTGCAATATTTAGAATTTATTGCAAAATTTTTAATGCAATATTTAGAATTTATTGCAAAATTTTTATTGCAATATTTAGAATTTAATGCAATATTTAGAATTTATTGCAAAATTTTTATTGCAATATTTAGAATTTATTGCAAAATTTTTAATGCAATATTTAGAATTTATTGCAAAATTTTTGTTGCAATATTTAGAATTTATTGCAAAATTTTTGTTGCAATATTTAGAATTTATTGCAAAATTTTTATTGCAATATTTAGAATTGATTGCAAAATTTTTAGCAACAATTTTTAGAATTTATTGCAAAAAGGTCTATCTACTTAGTTGGAGAAATTCTACGTCATCCCCAGGAGGTACAGAATGTGGAAAAAAAAATTTATAACAAAAATAAAAACTAAGTGAATTTTTGGCGATGCTGATAATTATAAATCGGGACAGGATTCTTGATGGAAAATGGACGAATGAGTTCTCGTGTTGAGACACAAATGCACACGAGACATTTACGAAAGTAAGGTAAGAAAATCAGTAAAGATTTTTCATATATTGCCATCATCGTACAAGCTCACTCGAGCTTGCACCCTGTCACGAACTTTCGCTCTTTATCTTTCCGTGACACTGCGGAGTCGAGAATTTTGCGGCTGTAGCTGAGGTTCGTTCTCGTCATTGAAATTTTCTTCTCCGACAAGAGACATGAGACAGAGCCGAGAGTTCGATTTGCCAATATAATCAGAGCGAGTTTCAAGAGCATCCTCTCGTCTCCTCTCATCCTCTCACTTTCGTAAAATAATTTACGTCTTTTCCGAAGAATATTAAATGTCCAACTAGTGGAAAAGGAAAATGTTAGATTAGAAAATAAAAAGATAGAACGAGCCAATGGAAGGGGAGGGACGATAGGAACTTGCCAAAAAAAATGGAATCTCAATAGCCATTGAAGAAATTGGTAAATTCCCAAACAGCAAGCAGCAGAAGAAATTTACTCTGGGCCAACTTTTAACAGTTCTTGAGACAGGGACAAGTGCAAAAGAGAAGAGGGAATAGAGAGGTGAAGGAGTTGGATGGTTGAAAAGATTTGAATTTTTCCACTTATAAAAACCGTCACAGATTTACAGAGAAAACTGGACAGGGTCAGAGGTTGACATAAAACTCAGAGCAAGACCAATGCCATCTGTGTCTGTCTGACATTTTTCAGTTAATTGAAAAACTTTGAGCGGTTTTCTTAGGTATCTTTAGATTCGATATAAGATACAAGTACACAGAGTGTCATCCTTTTCTCCTTTCTGATGATACATTGAAGGACCAGAAGAATATTTTGTGTTTTGTTATTTGTGAAAAATCACAAAAGGTCAGTGTCAACGTATTGACCCTTTGTGACCCGAGCATATAGGAACAAAAATTTTTAGCTCCTTTCCTATCATTTTTATTGACAGTCGTGCTCACTTTTATATTTTGTGTTTCGTTATTTGGGAAAAATCACAAAAGGTCAACATATCGACCTTTTGTGACCCAAATTACATAGTAATAATTATTTTCAATAACATTGTCTCATCCCTCAATAAGCTTTTCCCTGTTTTCAACAATATTACGATCGCGCTAATTAAAGGGTTAAAAAAACAAAAAGATTTTCGGGTATCGTTAATAATTTCAGCAGTTCATTGTCTTATGATAGTTTTCAAAATTCTGGACGAAAGGGGAGCTCGATAATCCGTGATTAATTCATCGAAGAATTTTTATACATCAATATTTGTCCAATTGATCGTAAAATTCTCGACTAAATCTCGTCCATGATTATTCAACATTTGCATACATTATTGATTGCTTTTGATTTCAATATGGGTCAGTATGACAACGTTACAACTTTTCTCCAGAGTTACATAAACATACATATATATATATTTATATATTGATATATTTCTATATATATACATATATATATATATATATATATATATATATATATATATATATATATATATATATATATATAAGGATACTTTTTATTCCGTAATAAAGTTGACTACGTGATTTAACATCTGGCATTATTCTGTCAGTTGAACGAGGAGAGCCAGTGGCAGCTTCATCGAGCTCAGAGATGAGTGTATGGAGGAAGGTAAATGGACGGAAGTCTCTTTGGCCGTCAAGCAGCAAGAACGTTGGGTAATATGTGGGCTTTGCGGGATAGACATGAGTGGGCAGAGAAATATGCTGATGGAAGGGAGGGAGAAGTATGACGCCGGAGTATATTTCCGGTCGATCATCGACCAGTAATCAACATGGGAGACGAGTAAGCGAAAAGCTAGGCTGGTGGCTCTGTCCAAGCTTTCTCTCTCTCTCCCTCCCCCCCTCTCACTCTCCATCCTTCTCTCTCTCCCCCTCTCTCTGTCTCTCTCTCTTTGTCTGTTTCTCTCTCTCTCTCTCTCACTCTCCATCCTTCTCTCTCTCTCTCTCTCTCTCTCTCTCGTGCTGCAGCTGAAGGGAGATGACTCTGAAGCTGCTACGGCAAGGGGCTAGCACAGAACTACGGGATTGGCGACTAGGGGATGGTTCACGTGTCGATAATGCAGTTTCCGATAATACCATACCACTACCACACACACACACACACACACACAATCACAATCACATCGAGCAGTCTGGCTTTTCCTCCATTGCTCATGTTCTCTACTCAGCCTCAGTTATCTTATGGATGTAGAAGACATATGGGATGTGGTAATCCACATACATATATATATATATATATATATATATATATATATATATATATATATATATTTATGTACCACATGAGCCACATGGGGGTGCCATGTGGAGGTGATATGTGAATGGACGGGTGGGAATTATACATCGAACCATTTTGCCCATTCGAATAGGTTTAACTGCGAATAGGCTTAACGATAGGATTGAGTTAGAGTGAAATCTCTCACAGCTTACTTAGATCGATATGAGAGTGGCCCACCTGATCTAAAGGGATGATTTGTCGATTTTCGTTTTAGCTAATCGTAGACAATGCAATGTAACAAGTGCCAAATTGCTGGAATAAAAAATGAGACTTTGAAAAATGGATGGGTGGAAATTATACATCGAACCATTTTGCCCATCCGAATAGGCTTAACGATAGGATTTAGTTTGGGTGAAATTTCTCACAGCTTACTTAGATCGATATGAGAATAGTGCACCTGATCTAAAGTTCGAATAGGCTTTACGATAGGATTTAGTTAGAGTGAAATCTCTCACAGCTTACTTAGATCGATATGAGAGTGGCCCACCTGATCTAAAGGGATGATTTCTCGATTTTCGTTTTAGCTAATCGTAGACAATGCAATGTAACAAGTGCCAAATTGCTGGAATAAAAAATGAGACTCCGAAAAATGGATGGGTGGAAATTATACATCGAACCATTTTGCCCATTCGAATAGGCTTAACGATAGGATTTAGTTTGGGTGAAATTTCTCACAGCTTACTTAGGTCGATATGAGAATGACGCACCGATTAGCTAAAACAAAAATCGTAGACAATGCAATGTCACAAGTGCCAAATTGCTGGAATAAAAAATGAGACTCCGAAAAATGGATGGGTGGAAATTATACATCGAACCATTTTGCCCATTCGAATAGGCTTAACGATAGGATTTAGTTTGGGTGAAATTTCTCACAGCTTACTTAGGTCGATATGAGAATGACGCACCGATTAGCTAAAACAAAAATCGTAGACAATGCAATGTCACAAGTGCCAAATTGCTGGAATAAAAAATGAGACTCCGAAAAATGGATGGGTGGAAATTATACATCGAACCATTTTGCCCATTCGAATAGGCTTAACGATAGGATTTAGTTTGGGTGAAATTTCTCACAGCTTACTTAGGTCGATATGAGAATGGCATAAAATTCCTGGCAATTGGTTATAGAATGAGAGAAAGTAGCCAAAAGAGCCATAGCCCTCGATAACGAATTGATTGGGTAGAAGGAGCTGAGAGGAAGGCATCAGACACACTGGCGCACACACAAACCTTTATATATATATATGTATATATATATATATATATATATATATAGATAGATAGATATAAAATTATATATATATATATATATATATATATATATATAGATAGATATAAAATTATATATATATATATATTGTCAGTGTGGAGCACAGTATTGGCCTTAAGCTTGAGTGTGTGACATGCAGCGTGCAAAAGGGCCACAAATCTTCGACAGTTACCATATATACAGAGAAACGGCGTCCGATGCTTCCGAACGAGTGCCCGCCCGGGCCGCAGACGATATTTCCCCGGGAAATACTTCCGTTTCCTTCATATAAATCTTCGAAAGAGCGAGAGCAGCACACATTCCGGCTGGGTAAAAGTAAGGGCGAGTAAAATGGGAGAGGGGGCAAGTTTCGAGGGGTGGTGGTGGGGGGGGGGGGGGGGAGAGTTTTTTTACGTGTATAATAGAGAGAAAGAGAGCTGGAAAGAAAGTTTTGAAAGCCCAGAGAGTCCCAATTTCTCAGAAACCTCGGCTGGCATGTCCTTTTCTCCTGTTATATTGCCGGATGCATTTTACCAGCTGCACCCAAAAGCTTTTCGCGAGCTTCTTCAACCCCTTTGCCCTCGAACGACTTTACTGAGCTAGCCCTTTAGTTTAGTTTAGTTGGTCCTGGAAATATGAGAAAAACATCAGGCTGCTCTCTCTCTCTCTCTCTCTCTCTTCTCCGTTCATCTCGGTGTCTCTTTTCCATTTTATTTTTGTTTTTGTCGCTGGTTCTTCTTCTCATTTAATATATTGAATATCCAACCACGGAGGCCAACAGACTTACAACTATTCTGCATTGTTGACTTGCCAATCGAGCTTCAGGGATTTCTCGCTCTGTTCCTTTATCTCTGTCTCTGTCTCTGGCTGTCTGTCTGTCTGTCTGTCTGTCTGTCTGTCTTTCTGTCTTTCTGTCTTTCTGTCTGTCTGTCTGTCTGTCTGTCTGTCTGTCTGTCTGTGTCTGTCTGTCTGTCTGTCTGTCTGTCTGTCATGTCTGTCCGTCTGTCCGTCTGTCCGTCTGTCCGTCTGTCTGTCATGTCTGTCATGTCTGTCTGTCTGTCTGTCTGTCTGTCTGTCTGTCTGTCTGTCTGTCTGTCTGTCTGTCTGTCTGTCTGTCTGTCTGTCTGTCTGTCTGTCTGTCTGTCTGTCTGTCTGTCTGTCTGTCTGTCTGTCTGTCTGTCTGTCTGTCTGCCTGCCTCTCTCTCTCTCTCTCTCTCTCTCTCTCTCTCTCTCTCTCTCTCTCTCTCTCTCTCTCTCTCTCTCTCTCTCTCTTCCTCCCCGGATTTTTCTGTACCCTCTGCGGTTCCTGACAACTGTGAGCAACCGGCATAAATTTTATACTCGAAAAACTTTAGCCCAGCAATATAAATCTTGATTACTAGGGGAAAAGTTGGATGGATAAGAGAACTTGGGAGGATTCTGGCAGAAACAGAGAGACTTTTGTTAGGTTCGAAGAGTTTTGTGAATTTTTCTTTTTTTTTTTTAACACAAAAACGAATAAAAATGAAATGGTAGAAAGAAAAGTAAAAGTGATGATAAATTTGTCAGAGGGGTAGATATTTTTGAGGTAAATTTGCTGATATGTGAAAAACACGAGATGATTTATCATTCCCAATTGGAATGTAAATGTTGGCTCTGAATGCAAATAATTGATAAAATTTACAGAAACGAAATTTCAAGTATCGAAAGTCAGTAGGAAGGGTGAAATTTTTTGACGTGTGCGATTTTTTTTTCGCACAAATAAAATATATAATAAAAAATGAGACGATAAAAATTGAGACTGCTGGAATTTCAATAAATGGCTGACAAGATTTTTTTGTGTTTTTTTTTTTATAACCAAGTGAATGCAGCATGAATGTTGCAAATATTTTGAGCAAAAATTGACATTTGTAAAAGTGCACGAGGGTAAATTCATGCTGAAGATATTAATAAAAGAATTATTGAAAAGATATAAAATTGAATTGGAGATATAAAATTGAATTGTTTGTTAATTATTTCGATTCTTACACCACGTGTTAGTACATCTCCATATAATTTTTGGCAACATTTGCGAATTTTGTGTCGATTAATCGGTCTGTGTGGAAGTCGTTGGAAGATTTATCTCGGTAATAAAAATAAGAAAAGAAGAACGAAGATTAACGAAAAATTTAGCATCGCCGAGG
>OY769910.1:20672456-20698427 GCA_963669185.1 Dyspetes luteomarginatus | reverse complement strand
GCTTTGCGGTTCTCTCTCTCTCTCTCTCTCTCTCTTTCCTCTCTCTCTCTCTCTACCCCCCTCTCTTTCCTCTCTCTCTTCTCCCCCCCCCCTCTCTCTCTCTCTCTCTCTCTCTCTCTCTCTCTCTCTCTCTCTCTCTCTCTCTCTCTCTCTCTCCTTCTCTCTCTCTTTCTCTCTCTCCTTCTCTCTCTCCTTCTCTCTCTCCTTCTCTCTCTCCTTCTCTCTCTCTCCTTCTCTCTCTCCTTCTCTGTCTCCTTCTCTCTCTCCTTCTCTCTCTCCTTCTCTCTCTCTCCTTCTCTCTCTCTCCTTCTCTCTCTCCTTCTCTCTCTCTCCTTCTCTCTCTCCTTCTCTCTCTCCTTCTCTCTCTCCTTCTCTCTCTCTCCTTCTCTCTCTCCTTCTCTCTCTCTCCTTCTCTCTCTCCTTCTCTCTCTCCTTCTCTCTCTCCTTCTCTCTCTCTCCTTCTCTCTCTCTCCTTCTCTCTCTCTCCTTCTCTCTCTCTCCTTCTCTCTCTCCTTCTCTCTCTCTCCTTCTCTCTCTCTCCTTCTCTCTCTCTCCTTCTCTCTCTCTCCTTCTCTCTCTCTCCTTCTCTCTCTCCTTCTCTCTCTCTCCTTCTCTCTCTCTCCTTCTCTCTCTCCTTCTCTCTCTCCTTCTCTCTCTCCTTCTCTCTCTCCTTCTCTCTCTCTCCTTCTCTCTCTCCTTCTCTCTCTCTCCTTCTCTCTCTCCTTCTCTCTCTCCTTCTCTCTCTCTCCTTCTCTCTCTCCTTCTCTCTCTCCTTCTCTCTCTTACGTGTAATCTGGATATTCGTATATGGGTACGTAGATATGGAAAAGACGCATGCTGAAGTCGTCAGCGTCGTCGTCGTCAGTGTCGTCGTCGTCGTCGTCGTCGTCGTTCAGAGAGCTATGACGTTACGTTCTAAACTTATGCGAACTCGAGACTGTGGCCTCGAAACTTCCGTTACACGTTTTTTTAAATACGAAAACGCTACGCGAGCATGCGATCTCGAGAGAGAGAGAGAGAGAGAGAGAGAGAGAGAGAGAGAGAGAGTTAATAGAGACGAGGAGAACGAGAAAGAGAAATTAAAATTACGAGCAAGAGAGATTTGTGTATTCCATTAGACGATTCCAAAATTCCAAAATAATCGCAGCACCGGATCATTTTCAGCCCATGCACAGTCAGCGTATAATCAAAATCAACTCTGTTGGAAATACCTTCGAGGGTTTTACATTAGAAAACGTGTATCAGTACACATGGAGCTTTGGCAGTACATTATACAGAGGAACGGAAAGTGCTATGAGAGTTATATAGATATATATATATATATATGGAAACGAACGAAATATATATATATATACGGAAACGTGCGAAATATATATATATATATATATTATATATATATATACGGAAACGTACGAAATCAAGTAAAACTATTAACTAATTCTCCTTTCCGGCTTAAATGTAGTTCGGTCCAGTGATGTTGAAACCCCCGGTTTCACATACTCGGAGATAACATTGTACATACTCCCTCTCTCTCTCTCTCTCTCTCTATTCACCTCTTCCGCACCGCGCAGTTACACAGATACACAGACTTTATCTCTCTCGGGTTCTCGTTTTCTCTCCAGTTCCAGCATCCACTAAAAGCGAACTTTGTTCACCAGCTGAATATTCAGATGCAGCTGGCTGCGCAGCTAAGCACATAGGACAATGGCCAGGCTTTTGCTCAGTTTTGCTTTAACCACTTCCGTTGGTGGTTTGCTTTGGGTTGGGTTGGACTATTCCTACCTTCATTCCTAATGCAATATGTACCATGAGCCACCCTTCTCTCAATTCTTTTAATATTAATGTAAAACAGCCTGGAACTTTTTTTCTCCTTTCTTTCTCCTTTCCTTTCCTTTCGCCTCACTTTCTATTTCGTTGAAACTGACACTGGGATAATATCAGAATTATAGGAAAAATACGCGAACTTAATTGAGTCCTCTGGGCAAATATAAACGTTTTCGGTCTCTTTATTTCCTCATACCGGAAGTCTCTTTTTTCTCCATTACAAAATTATACTGCTCGTTACTTTTTCATACTATCGCCAGTGCATGTATAATTTTTTTTTTCAATCTTAAGAGGATTCGAATGGGAAAGGATTTGGGCGTTTTTATAAATATTTATCGTTCGTTTTTGGTTTTTCGAAAAATTTCGAAATTCCCAAATTTATTTAAACATCCCTCTGGCAAGAATTACACGATTTGCATGTAATCGATATATATTGTAATGGATCGCCACGTGGTATATATATTTTTTAAATAAATTATAGCTGTATTTACACACATATATCTATATATATATATACATATACATATATATATGGTTTGGACTTTGGCGTTATCCAGCAAATGCTTTTCCACCACCAACATATTATATCGTATGCCATACTATTTTTATTTTATAAGCTCATAACCTGCTCGCACTTACCGATAAGACTCTCGTTTGTGTGCATACCTGATAATGTACAATATATATATATATATAAATTTATGTGTAAATATACATATATATATATATATATATATCCACATATATATACGACAGTCTATATATACAGCAAGTTAATTATATCACTACCCCATTAGCGTGTGCCGCACCGCTAACGCACGATTGTAATGACACCCTATATATATATACGTATAGGACGAGCCAACGAGGACGAGAGGAGCCGACTTTTTCCACTCCAATCGGCTTGGTTTGCCAATGCTTTGCCTTCCACCTCCGTTATTCTATCGCTCCCGCTTTCACCTGTGCACACCCTGATTTTCACGGACGCTCACATATGTCATATATATATATATATATCTGCAGACGTTGTGTGGCTCACACACATATATATATATATATATATATATGGCACACAGATGTGTTACTATAACGGGCAAGGCCGCTGGCAAATACGACCAGTAATTACGTTAACCAAGGAAATTACTAGTTACCCCTCTCTCGCACACACACCCTCGCTGTACTCCCCACCTCGTAAAGTTTTATCCAATTAAGGGATTACTTGAGCACGATGTAGTCGAAGACCGTGGTAGAGTTTTTTTTTTTTCTTTAATTGTCCCCAAGCGAGACTTTTGTTACTGATTTAGTGACAAATTTCATTTTTTTTGTTTTTTTTTTTTTCAACAATTACAAGCAAAGTTGAAATGAATCTGTATGGATGAATTGAAACACAAAAGGATTTGAAATCCGACGATGAAAATTCTACGAAATTTTCTTGTTTGCTAATAATTCTATTTCATTATAGAGATAATTACTAATCGAGAGAAAAAAATTAAATAATGATATAAATTATTTGGCTGATATTATGCGATTATTTTTAAGAAGTAAAAAAGGAAATTTGTCATGCATGTGATGAATTCTGGCTGGACAACTAGAATTACTTTGGAATTGTAGTGAAAAAAAAAGTTATTAAAATATTTATTTATTTTCTGCGAGAGTGAAGAATTTCTTCTGCCTTCAAAAAATATCAGAGACTGATATTGAGCATCAACTGCAGTCATCGAATAAAAAGTAATTAGTATTGCAATTTGGAAAAATTACCAATTTAATTTAGCAATAAAAAGAAGAAAAAAAGTTCTGCATAAAGTTAACCATTCGAAATGGCAACGAAATTCTTTCTCCTTCATTTAAGCTCATTATATCCTCAAGGTTTTAGGCCTTTAAAAAATATCAGAGACTGATATTGAGCATCAACTGCAGTCATCGAATAAAAAGTAATTAGTATTGCAATTTGGAAAAATTACCAATTTAATTTAGCAATAAAAAGAAGAAAAAAAGTTCTGCATAAAGTTAACCATTCGAAATGGCAACGAAATTCTTTCTCCTTCATTTAAGCTCATCAAGGTTTTAGGCCTTTAAAAAATATCAGAGACTGTTATTGAGCATCAACTGCAGTCATCGAATAAAAAGTAATTAGTATTGCAATTTAGAAAAATTACCAATTTAATTTAGCAATAAAAAGAAGAAAGAAGAACTGCATAAAGTTAACCATTCGAAATGGCAACGAAATTCTTTCTCCTTCATTTAAGCTCATTATATCCTCAAGGTTTTAGGCCTTTAAAAAATATCAGAGACTGATATTGAGCATCAACTGCAGTCATCGAATAAAAAGTAATTAGTATTGCAATTTGGAAAAATTACCAATTTAATTTAGCAATAAAAAGAAGAAAAAAAGTTCTGCATAAAGTTAACCATTCGAAATGGCAACGAAATTCTTTCTCCTTCATTTAAGCTCATCAAGGTTTTAGGCCTTTAAAAAATATCAGAGACTGTTATTGAGCATCAACTGCAGTCATCGAATAAAAAGTAATTAGTATTGCAATTTGGAAAAATTACCAATTTAATTTAGCAATAAAAAGAAGAAAAAAAGTTCTGCATAAAGTTAACCATTCGAAATTGCAACGAAATTCTTTCTCCTTCATTTGAGCTCATAATATCCTCAAGGTTTTAGGCCTTTAAAAAATATCAGAGACTGTGATTGAGCATCAACTGCAGTCATGGAATAAAAAGTAATTAGTATTGCAATTTGGAAAAATTACAAATTTAATTTAGCAATAAAAAGAAGAAAAAAAGTTCTGCATAAAGTTAACCATTCGAAATTGCAACGAAATTCTTTCTCCTTCATTTAAGCTCATTATATCCTCAAGGTTGAATACCACATAAACGAGAGCTAACGTTGAATACTTTGTTAAATTTACATAAAAATTGTCCAACTATGCAGCACTCATTAGGATTCGTGAGATTTGCTATTTTAATTGGCCTTTCTAAGCACCTTATCTCTCTTATCTTCTAACGAAAGAAATACAAGAGAGGAAGAAAGAGAAAAAGGAAAAGAGAGAGAGAGAGAGAGAGAGAGAGAGAGAGAGAGAGAGAGAGAGAACAAAAGAATGTATTTAACGAGCAAGAATTTCTCGTTGGGACATTTCTTAATTGAAAATCTCGTAAAAAAATCCGAGCACCAGAGTGACCTGAACAAAAGACGAAAAGTTTTTTTTTACTTCAGGAAAAAATTTGTCTGTAAATTTTTCTTGCACGTGAGGTCACGTGTGGGGGTCAAATATGTGTTGGTGCGTGTCAGCATGCTGGAGAATTAAGTGCAGCATGGATCGAAAACGGAGATATCGTAACTGATCGTGGCACGAAACGATCGATGCAGGTTCCACTCACTTTTGCCTCACCAAACTATTGTGGAAAGTGGGGCGGGGGCAGCGGTGGGGGGGGGCGCTGTAACTGCACTCTCGTGCTTTTGGTGTGAAGGGGTGAGAAGCTGCCGAGCTTGCGAGAGAGCAAGAGAAAGAGGGAAAAGTGGGGTCACAGGAAATTGTACAAGGTAATGTTTCTCCCAGCTGGTCTCGAGCACTCGATCTCTCTTGCGGTATACAAGGACGTCTGGCGTCGCGACGTCGCCGTTTGCCCTATGTGTACCTGTTGTACAGTTATCCATATATATATATATATATATATGTATATGTATATATTTATATATGTATATATGTATATATATATATTTGTGTATATATATATATACTCACGCGATGTGTATGCAGCCATTCTATTTTTTTTATTTTTTCATTATGATAAATGTTTTTTTTTTTTTTTTAATATATATATTCAGAAATTTAGGATAAACGAATTTTTTTATTTTTTATTATTGACAAGTCGAGTGGAGGCAAGTCATACATGCTTTGTACAGAGATAGCAATAGTGATATTGGCCTAAAAAAAAAAAAATTCACTGCATCAAGCCGAGTAACTATGAATCCTCGATTGAGGGGCCGAGGTAGAGGGAAGGATATTGCGTTTCATACATGAGCTAACAAAAGTACACACAGGCACATCCATATCTGTATATATGTGTAGGCAGGCATAATTATATATATATATATATATATATATATATATATATATATATATATATAGACACACACACACACACACACACACACACACACACACACACACACACACACACACACACATATATATATATATATATATACAGTCGAGAAAAAAACGAAAAAAAGGAATGATCCCAGCTTGGATCAAGGCTTGCTCTCTCTCTCTCTCTCTTTCTCTCTTTCTCTCTCATGTTTGCCTCTGTGAGCTCGACGCGCTAGAACTACGACACGAACGCATTACCTTAATGCGACCCAGAAAAGCTCTTTTATTACGCGGGCTAGCACACTGCAATGGTCCCTGATATGGGCTCGTATGACTAGCTCTGTGTGCTCATACACGTAACGAAAAAAAAAAGGTCTTGCAATGACCCCCTCGAACGTTATATAATGTGGCAAATCTACCATCGCTCCACTGGTTTTCCTTGACTTTTTTTTGTCTATCGTACACGGATTTTATGAGTTTGAATGCTGTGAAAAAAAAAAAAAAAAAAGAACGAAAAAAAAAACATTTTTAGCTTTGACCTTTGACCCCTTTCTCTATCCAAATGATTTGAGATTGAAAATTTTACGTACATTCAGCATTTGTACCATGAGGAGGCTACCAGCTATCACGAGACCTTCCTAAAGAGCAATCGCTAATTATTCTGAACTTATGATCAAAATAATAATCATAATTGATAAGTGAAGAAAATAATTTTTCAGATAAAAAAAAATTCTGAATTAAATAATTTTATTACGTCAAGTTATTAATGATCTGATAAGAGATTAGAGGAGCTTAGAAATATAAGAAATTAATTATTAGTCAGCATTAAATTTGAAATAAGCAGGGAGAATTATTTGCATTATTTTGTCCGAATGGTCAGGTGAAATGTGACAGATGTGAAACGAGAAATGGCAATCCCTCGCGTCAATTATTTATTTATTTATTTATTGTTTTATTATAGAATAATATAATAAATAAATAAACTTATATGGATGAAAAAAAAAGTTTGGAGAACGAGTAAAGCAGGGCAAGTCATTCATGACTTCGGCCAATGGCCTATTGACCTCCATGCTTATATAGCAAAAAACTCACACACACACAAGCTCCTCGTACCTTGAATAATCATATTATGCAACAAATGCAGGCCAATAAAACGCAATTCTAATCAATTTTCTTCAACAATTTCTAATAAAAATTAAGAAAATAAAATAAAAAAATGTTTAATCGATCTATTTTTACCTGATAACATTTTTTATTAATACAACGAGTGAGTGGAAGTGGCATGTGGAAAAGTGGATAGTCTGCAGGTCGTCACTAAAGTATGCATAGATAAATGGAACTGGAGAGGGTGCGATGGCCTCGCATTGATTGGCAAATACCACTAACTCGTATGTATATATATATATATTACATGTTTGTAGTACATGTCAAGGATCTTTTCGCATTGAACGACGTGTATCTCTATAAATTTTCCACAATGCTTTTTCGACTTTTTATTATTATTATTATTATTAGACATTTTAATATTACCAGAGCTTTTTCGATTTCGTACACTTTTGATGAAAATTCATTCAGCAAGTTTGCCTCGTTATTCTCTATTAATTTTCTCGTTTCAACTCTTGAACTTTTTCGCTCTTTTCAACACGATTTAATAACGAATCTGGTCAGAATACTCGTTGCTTTTCTTATGCATTCAGAAGTGCAATTGAGGCGTTTATATTAACCCGGTCAGGTAGCATCCCCCATCCCCCGGGTCAATGCGATGTTTTTGAGATTTTCACGAATGGGATTTAAATTTATTTTATTCATAAACTAAGGGTGGCATTGAGAATAAAATATGTTATGGCGAGAATAACGAATCTGGTCAGAATACGAGTTGATTTTCTTATGCATTTAGAAATGCAATCGAGGCGTTTATATTAACACGGTCAGCTGGCATCCCCTGGGTCAAAGTGATAATGTTTTTGAGGTTTTCACGAATGGGATTTAAATTTATTTTATTCATAAACAAAGGGTGCAACAAAGGGTGGCAACTAGCATCCCCCGAGTCAAAGCGATGTTTTTGAGATTTTCACGAATGGGATTTAAATTTATTTTATTCACAAACAAAGGGTGCAACAAAGGGTGGCAACTAGCATCCCCCGAGTCAAAGCTTTAATGGTTTGGATTAATTCCCGTGATGCTATATTTATTGGACATTTTTTGTTGTCCAGAGAAATTTTTTGATACATTTTACGATTAGGGGTGCAAAAAGCTTATTATTTGACACACGTGGCTGCTATAGAGTCGAGAGCTTGCGAAATACACAACGAGAGGAAATGTGTGTGTGTGTGTGTGTGTGAGAAAGAGAGAGAGAGAGAGAGAGAGAGAGAGAGAGAGAGAGAGAGAGAGAGAGAGAGAGAGAGAGAGAGAGAGAGAGAGAGAGAGAGAGAGAGAGAGAGAGAGAGAGAGAGAGAGAGAGAGAGAGAGAGAGAGAGATGGAGAGAGAGAGAGATGGAGAAACACAGCAGTGGTGGTAGAGGCGGTAGACACGGGACCATGCAGCTCGGCTGACCGAGTTTATGTTGGATTGGAGGTCCCATTGATTTCCTGGGCCATGTCAAGGCTGCACGCGAGAAACCCCTGTGCCCTCTACCAGCGCCCGAACCTCTTCACCCCCACCTCGTCGCTTCTGGCGAAGCTTGCAGCCCCCGCGACGACTGGCGTCGCATCGACCTCATATATATATATATATATATATATATATATGTATATATATATATACACACACAAGAGATGGCAATAGAGAATCGGTGGAGCACCAACGGACTTTGGTTTGCCCTGAAGTTGACGCTAACAACCCCTCAACCCCTTCAATCCACCTTTATAAATACCTACTGATGCATCCACTCTTTCCCAGCCTCCCAGGCCCGAGACAGCCCTGACTCTTATTATAGCCCCGTGTCTCTCGCTACTTATTATTTACTCGATATGATCCCACTTATATATATATATATATATATTGGAACGGGAGCACAGATTTTATTTTTATCGTAGGCGAATGAAAAAAAAAAAATAATAATAATACCGATGAAAAAAATGTAAGTGAAGATAAAATTTTGTTTAAATTTAAGATTGTATTTGCGTTGGTAGATAAAATAATTAGCATTTGGTCTAAAAGAAAAGAAATTCGTCGCCATTTCAATATTACGTTTTAGTTAGCGCGTACAATTTTTTTTATTTCAAGCTCATTTGGATAAAATATATTTTAATTAAAATGATTTTTATTGATTAAAAGTATATTTTTTTTAAATAAAGTATTCTTGTTCCAATTTAATTGGATCGAAGTAAAATTTATTATCAAATAACTTTATTTATTCAAGATTTTTATTTTATTCATTTTTTTATGCTTTTTTTAATACAACGCATAATTGTAAAATGTGTCAATTTGTCTGATAAAGATTTATTAGATCGAAACAACAATGATTTACCGTATATTAACGTATAGTCTGTTTCGAAGCGTGAAATTGACTGATCAGCCAACGGGGATGATTTATGATCGATTGATGTACATCATGGATGCTCGGGGTGTGGCTGATCATCTCATCTTTAGTTATATATGTTTCAGAATGCTTTCTATCGAGACATATTGACGTTGTACGTAATGTTTGGTTAACTCGATTGATTGACAATTTTTTTTCGCTCTCCTTTTTTTTTTTTCGATTTTTTTTTTCGACAATAAATTATTCTTTATTATTATAAAGAATAATTTATTGTTAAAATCTGAAGAAGAGAATCTCGTGAATGTAATAAATAAAATAATTTAATTCAAATAGTTCTCTATTTTGATCGAACAAATTCAACAATATTCAGAATTGCAATGTATGTGTAATTGCAAAAAAGTAAGAGCAAGAGTATAATATTTTGTGCCAAAGTGTCCTCTGAACTGGACCAGCGAGAGAGTTCGAGAACTCGGTGGAGATTTTCCAGACAGCCACTGGGTTGCTTACGATTTTTTTTATAATATTGGAATATTATAAAAATTAATATTATTCTTCCCAGGATATTTTGGTGATTAGCAGCTGGCTCGAGTAAGCCCTTAAATAATAAAGAATAATTTATTGTTATAAAGAATAATTTATTATTATAAAGAATAATTTATTGTTAAAATCTGAAGAAGAGAATCTCGTGAAATAAATTATTCTTTATTATTATAAAGAATAATTTATTGTTAAAATCTAAAGAAGAGAATCTCGTGAATGTAATAAATAAAATAATTTAATTCAAATAGTTCTGTATTTTGATCGAACAAATTCAACAATATTCAGAATTGCAATGTATGTGTAATTGCAAAAAAGTAAGAGCAAGAGTATAATATTTTGTGCCAAAGTGTCCTCTGAACTGAACCAGCCAGAGAGTTCGAGAACTCGGTGGAGATTCTCCAGACAGCCACTGGGCACATATACATTGCTTACGAAGTTGGCGACAGGTGTCGGACCAGAGGGGGTCGTAGAGAATCCAATTGTGTCCGAGGCACAGTATATGGGGGCTTGTGGACAGAATGGCGGTTTCCATGAATTCGGCAATGTCCTTGCATGGATTGCTACCCAACATGGATGGCTGGCTTAAGTATCTATTGCGGTTTACATGTACGTACATTTCATATGCCATATATATATATATATATATATATACATGTATTATATTATATATGTATATATATGTATGTATATAATATAGTACATGAACAACATGTGCTTGATACTGAGGGAAATGCTTGCTAGACTACAAAATCAATGCGTGTCGTGTGATAAGTAAATTAGCTACGTATTCACTTTTTTCGAATCTCACATTAATATTACAATCGTTAATTTTCCGATTTTTTAAAATCGTTTTTTTAAAAAGGGGAGAGTCGCCATTTCCAATCATGTGAAAAAGAAACATTTTTATATCCTCCATTTTTTTTTAGACCTTTCTTCGATTCGATTTAGTTCAGATTTAAGTAAAACTATCCTGTCAGATGTTTATCTTAAATTCCCAAGCTTGCTTATATATATATATATATGGCCACGTGCAATTCCAGCGGTTACGAAAAGCACCACCCTTGGAAGGGGTTAACGCTGTGACTCGCGCATATATATATATATATATATATATATATATATATATATATATATATATATATATAGGCGAAATTGCAAAACCTCCAACGTCATTGTGTGGCATTATAATGTATAGTTGGAACGTTGAATTGGCGTTATGATTTACATGGCACGTATAGAGCAGAAAGCATTGCTTGAGCGAAGCAAAGAGAAACAATACTGGCGTAGCTTCGGTGCACTTTGATTCGCCTATGGCAATATTGTTGTGTGAATATGGAACAGTGGAAATTGTGCGCTGTTGTAATCCTCGTTCAGCTCTTCGAGACTAGTTTGAACTACGTAGTTAAGCCATTTATAGGAGAATTTCAAATGGATGAAACATTTGCATGACTTTTGAACTGATCGATGGATGAAAATTCCTCTTTCAGGATCTCATTGACTCAGCACGAAAATGAGAAGAATGCAATGAATGCATTTTCAATTTAAAAAAAAGATTAGCAAACTGGGCTTCAAGCAGACAAAAAAATAGTTTTAAAACTTCATCATTTGTTCGAAATTTAGAAACTTTTATAATTAATTGTCATCGTAGTTATTTATAGGAGAATTTTAAATGGATGAAACATTTGCATGACTTTTGAACTGATCGATGGATGAAAATTCCTCTTTTAGGATCTCATTGACTCAGCACGAAAATGAGACGAATGCAATGAATGCGTTTCCAATTAAAAAAAAAGATTAGCAAACTGGGCTTCAAGCAGACAAAAAAATAGTTTTAAAACTTCATCTTTTTTTTCCATTAAAAAAAAAGAAGCAATCTGGGCTTCAAGCAGACAAAAAAAAATAGTTTTAAAACTTCATCATTTGTTCGAAATTTAAAAACTTTTATAATTAATTGTCATTGTAGTTATTTATAGGAGAATTTTAAATGGATGAAACATTTGCATGACTTTTGAACTGATCGATGGATGAAAATTCCTCTTTTAGGATCTCATTGACTCAGCACGAAAATGAGACGAATGCAATGAATGCGTTTCCAATTTAAAAAAAAGATTAGCAAACTGGGCTTCAAGCAGACAAAAAAATAGTTTTAAAACTTCATCTTTTTTTTCCATTAAAAAAAAAGAAGCAATCTGGGCTTCAAGCAGACAAAAAAAAATAGTTTTAAAACTTCATCATTTGTTCGAAATTTAAAAACTTTTATAATTAATTGTCATCGTAGTTATTTATAGGAGAATTTTAAATGGATGAAACATTTGCATGACTTTTGAACTGATCGATGGATGAAAATTCCTCTTTTAGGATCTCATTGACTCAGCACGAAAATGAGACGAATGCAATAAATGCGTTTTCAATTTACAAAAAAAAAGAAAAGTTTTAAAATGTTGGAGATTCTACGCGATAGAGTAGTCTGTATAATTTTTTTCATGTTATTTTCAAATTAAATGAGCAGGCTAAAAAATGGTTCTATGTATCTTCGTAATTCGTGACGTACACAAATACCTCATATATAAGTGACACATGCGTCATAGGACAACGAAGAGATCAATATAAATTTTTACATAATTGAAGAGAATTTGAAATAAATAATAAATCATTGTATTTAATTTCCTACCCGAGTTATTTTAATATGATATAATTTTAATTAATGCAAACCGTACCCATCGCAAATCGACGATTTCAATTAATTTGAATAAAAAAAAAAAAACAGTATTCGTATTTTGGGATTAATCGGATAACGATAAAGGCTCGCATTGATAACGATTAAAGAACGTTATCAGTGGATAAAAAAGTGTTAGAGACCCGATGGTAGCCCAATCCTCTCGTGTATTTTATAATGACACACATAGATCCGAAGCTCACGTGCAATTGTGCATGGCCTTCGTTCGTTATCGCTCCTGTCGAGCTTGGGGATTTTCGTGCATATTGTGCAGCAATTTTTATTTATTTTTTATTATTATTTTAATTCCTCTATCATCACACTGAAATCTGTTCATGGATGTCTGAGCTTATTTTCCAAACAGAGATATATTATTCCGATGAATTATTTCCGTTTTCATATTTTATTAATTATTGTATTTATGATAAAATAATTAAAAATCTACGGAAATGAATACTTTGATAAATTTAAATCTCAACAAGGATAAACTAGAATTATTGTAGAATAGATTATTGTTACTATTGTTATTATTTAAAATACATATTCATATAATTGAATTTAAATCACATAAATTATTTACCTCCATAATATGATTGTTAATAAATAAATAAAATATCATTACTGCATAATTATACGATTACATGAACCAACTTAAATAAAAATATCTCTGAATCCCTCTCGTGACTGTTAAAACTCCATTGAACGAAAAATGAGCACGTACGCGATGCATAAATCACTCCCGAGCCTTTTTGTATATTGGAACAAATTCTCGTATATTTAATTACATCGAGAATAAATGGGGGAAAAAAAAATCTTATAATTATAACACCATGCGTGACTGTCTCTCTCTCTCTCTCTCTCTCTCGAGAGAGAGAGAGAGAGAGAGGAGGGTGCGTTTGAAACTCGTGGATATAAACTATTTATGAAGAGACACGAATTAATGGAGGCGACAAGATTTTTTTCGTGTCGCGTGACCGCAAAGAGTTATATTAATATATATACATATATATATATATATATATATATATATATATATATATATTACACTAACTTATTGTGGTTTTCTCGAAGTGTTTCGGACACTTCCGGACTTATCATGTCATAAAAAAAAAAAAAAAAGAGCAACTGAGTGTAGCAAATAGCCGAAAATCTTGTAAGATCAATAAAAGCTCGAGAGCTTATTCGATGGCAAATAATAAAAAATAAAAATTTCATAATAAAAAAAAACAATGCAAGTAAATAACGAATAAATTTAAACCCTCGAGCTGGAAAGCTTACTTTGCACATAAATTTCAAACAAATTTTTCTAAACAATATGAAATATTGTTTGAATATTTTTTGTGGCTGCTATAAAATATACTAATCTGGAAAAAAAAAATGTACAAAATGTGAGGGTCACAGCCAATTTTAAATGACCCATACAGAAGTACATATATATATATATATATATATATATATATATATATATATATGTTCCTTTACCAAATTAACGTCCTCTAATTAATGGATTAATTTTGTTTTCGCCCATATAATCCACTAAGCTTCCGGGAAAGGATGAAAGAAAAAAATTGTCTATTGTCGTGTCACCCCAGGATAATTCTCACGTTATTTCACACTGCAGAGATACGTCGTGACCAAATTCTCTCTTTTTCTTGTTGTTTTATTTTATTTTTTATTTTTTTTTACCGCAATACGCTTGGCTCAACTTTCCACATGGTCTTTGTCAACGGGTGAGATTTTGTTTTTTTTTTTTTTTCTTTTCACGACTTGTTGGCTGTGCATTTTACCTGCTAACGACAGTGTTGAATGAGAAAAATGGGCCGCTGTGGCTTCCAGAAAGATTAAAATTATTATCCGACTAGAGTGAAGCTTATCATTTCTGAAAAGTAAAATATTATTATCCTGCTTATGAGCTGATTTCATCTGCTACGCTTATTATTATTATTATCGTTATTTTATTTTATCCTCGTTATTATTATTATTATTTGATATTTTATTATTTTATTATTTTATTATTCTTATATTTGTTCATTCTGTCATTCTCGGTCGCTCACTACGTCCATCCCAATTACCCTCATGCCCCAATTACCACGTGACTTGTCAAGCCTCCCGGAAATGACTACTTTTCTCATTTTATTTTTTTACCTCTCTCTCTCTCTGTCTTTTGTGCTCTTTGCTCTTTCTCTCGCTCTCGCATATATATATATATCCTCGGTGTAATTATGAAATCACTCTCTTTATGACCTTAATAGAAAAAAAAGGGAAAGGCAGAAGTAGGGTTGGTCGCGAGAAGCAAAAAAGGAATGGAGGATATGGGTGAGAAAAAAAAGATATAAAAAAAAAAAAAATTACTTTACGTACCTAGCAAGAAGTATGACAGGGATTTTTTTTAAATATTTTTTCGTGATTTTTGAGAGCTTGTCGTCCAAATCCAAAGATCTAATATTTGGCTTAGATACGTGACACAATGTACGAGGTATTGACTAATTTTTCATTTGGTCAAATATATTTCCCAGCACAAAATGCAACTTTTTTTTTTCCCCATCAAAGATTATTTTATTTAATATTTAAATAAAATAGTGATAAACCAAAATTATAAATTCATACTATTATTATTAGCTTAGTTTAACTTTGAAATAAATACTTTTTACGGTATAAAAAAAATTAGGGGCTTTTTATGGAAATGTATTTGCAAAAAAATGTCAACTCGATTGCTTTAATTTATCTTAGTGCAATTTTTAACATTAAAAATATAATGTAAAAAAAAAAATCTTCATCATATTTTTTTTTTCTACCTACTACATTTTTGTCTTTTTTTTCTATTACGTTCAGATTTTTTTTTTTTTCGCTTTTAGCATTTCATGCTCGTTTATATATATATATATATAAACGGATTTTAAAGCAGAGCTTGCTTATCTCACCAGCCTCATAATCGTCTTTGGATGCTCATGAAGCCACTTTAACCAAAAAGCACTATAGCTTTTTGGTCGTTTGGGCATATCCACCACCTTTTCCAACGAAGCACTATAGACCTTGCTCTTTGCTATGCACAAATATATATATATATATATATAGCTGCTATCCCGAGAAAAAGGACTTTGGGAACGAAAAAGTACTTTTTTCCCCTCCATGTGTGTGTGTGTGTGTGTTTATGTGTGAAAGAAAAATCGATAGACCAGATATGCCAAAAACTATTCTTATATGAAGAAAAGTTTTGCCTCAGGCTCTCGTCTTTTTGCTATCCTAGAGCCTCCATTTTCTACACACTCTCAAGTCCCAATAAACACTAAATTCTTCCGGCACGTATAGTGTGTGACACATGGAAGCCTGGAAAAGCTTGGAGAGCCTAAGCAAGAAAGAAGATTCTTTCTCGACTTTCGAAATGCCATCCATATATGTATATATATATATATATATATATATATATATATATATATATATATAAATATATATATATTTAGAAGTAAAGATATATATATATATATATTTTTTACTTTTTGCCTCATAAACAGAAATTTAAAAAAGCACGAAAGATTTCCTGCTTCACAGAGTTTAATCTCGAACCCCCCCATTTATTTATTTTTCTCCCTGTCATCTTGACTATTTTTCCTGGGGGCTATTCAGAGTATCCTTTGCTTGCATTTCTTTCTTTTGTTAATAAAACTGAGAAATAATTTTTGAACAGTACAACAGGTCCCAATAATGCCCAAATGGGACTCTGGCTTCCTATTACAGCCAGATGGAAAACTTTTAACTAAAAAAATTAATATCAAAATTTTCGTTTTTCTCAACATTTGCCTGGCTCACGATCTTCCTTTAGACATCCTGAACGATTTTTTTGATTATCTCGTGACGTTCTGAGGGTTCCGTAAATGGCTGATATTAAATTAGCAAAAAAATTGCGTACGATAATATAACCACTTAAGGGTATAAGTTAAAGATCGTAGCATATTTATTTTTAGAGCTACGAACTCTTCTGGATACTTCTTCTGCTGGGCACATCCATTTTTTCCTCTCCTCTTTTTCACCATCCCTTCGTTCTTACTCTCTTTTAGAGTTTTCAATGGTATGTATATATGGATATTACATATATATATATATATTACATATACATATATATATACTAGAATAGATATATATATATATATATAGAATATATATACTAGAATATATATATATATACAGTGGTACTGTGTAGGCGGAACAAAGTTTTCCAACGCAAACTCCTTATCCTTCGTTTCGCGAGAGGGATGATGGAATAAAGGGAAAATGGTTGGGAGGTAACATGCACAGTGCCAGAGACCTCGTATATTCGCGTATTTTACCCTCTGCATGCACATTGAGAGAGTCAAGGATTGTTAGGACACTTTTTTGTTACTTGGCAGGCAAGTTTGTTGGGACTCTACGTGAGCTTTTGAGTTTCTGAGGTGGCTTTTGGGGAGCTTTCAAAGAGCACTTTGGTATTTTCTATTTATCACAGGGAAGGATGCATAATTATATTGTTCCTTTTATATTTTCATCGAGTTAAAAAAAATATAAGATTAATGAAAAAAAAAAAATTTACCTCTTTGTAGAAATACTTAACAGTCATTTAACCATAATTATTGTAATTATAGCCTGATAGCAATTTGGGACTGATCGAGCAAATTTTAAACTGAGTAATGTGAATAATATAAAATTTGTTTATTTTTCTCCAAAGATTGCTTGAAGGAATAGCTTCGTTATTGAAAATTATTTAAAATTAACTTCGTTTAGCTTAACATTAGTTTGATTTTTTAAGTGAGTTAAGCCAAATGAGCAGGACTGAGTAATATGGGCAGGACCAATTGAGGGGGATGGGGGTTAAGTCAGCAAGGTGGGAGACAAACAACTTTGCTATTCATTAAAATATATATATGATCTATATTATACATTTTACATGTATACAAAGACACACACACACACATATATATATATATATACACATAAGGAAATTTCATCTCAGCCGAGGAATAGCACGCAATTTTCATCGTTCTCCTCTTATATGCTCCTCGCACTAAGTGCATACGCCAAGATATACTGAGTGAATATATATATATATATCATAAATACTATTATTATTATCTTCATGAAGCACCGTGCAGAGAGAAAGCTCGTGGAAAGCATTTTCATTCTCGAGTCTCGTCGCGGATTCTCGAACGATAATAACAATGCGGGATATGCTTTTAATTAACGGGACGAGAAGCACTCAAGATACTCGATATTTACCGTACCGTTTGTACGGTATATAAGGTGCTATATATATACTCATTAATATATCGTGAAGCAGCAGAGTAGAATATGTCATATATATGCTCTTTTGTCTTTTGATTTTGTAGTTACACTTAATAATAACGCTTACAATATCGTACACGTATATTTATGCATGAAATTTATCTATCGCTCATTGATATTTATTTTCATATGACAGAAAGATGTAAATTAAATTTGTAATATAATTATTTAAAAAAAAAAACAAATCTCTTTAAATGGCAAAAATTAATTTATTTTAATGAGTTAATATTTTAGCATGAAATGTAGAAATTCTGTAGTGGATGATTTCTCTTTAATTCTGTCTCGAAGCCGCATGGCTGAGGTCAGGAATGCTCTTTAAATTGGTCACAAAAATCTTAAATTCATTCAGTCAAACGAAGATTTTTCTTGTATCAAATTCACAAGTGCAGTATTTTTTTTTCATCTTCCTCGATATTATTAATTAATATTAATAATTAATATTAATATTAATTTTTATCTGCAAGTTGATATTTTATCAAGATGATTATGATGATAATAATAATGAGTATAGGCCATGGCCAGGAATGCTCTTTAAGTTTAGTCAGACGAAATTTTTTATAGCAAATTTTTTCGAATTTTTTTCATTTTTGAGTAACTGCGAAGTGTTTCTTGTATCAAATTCACAAGTGAAGTATTTTTTTTTCATCTTCTTCGATATTATCGAATTTTTGTATATAATTTTTATCTGCAAGTTGATATTTTATCAAGATGATTATGATGATAATAATAATGAGTATAGGCCATGGCCAGGAATGCTCTTTAAGTTTAGTCAGACGAAATTTTTTATAGCATTTTTTTTCGAATTTTTTGCATTTTTAAGTAACTGCGAAGTGTTTCTTGTATCAAATTCACAAGTGCAGTATTTTTTTTTCATCTTCCTCGATATTATCAAATTTTTGTATGTAATTTTTATCTGCAAGTTGATATTTTATCAAGATGATTATGATGATAATAATAATGAGTATAGGCCATGGCCAGGAATGCTCTTTAAGTTTAGTCAGACGAAATTTTTTATAGCATTTTTTTTCGAATTTTTTGCATTTTTAAGTAACTGCGATGTGTTTCTTGTATCAAATTCACAAGTGCAGTATTTTTTTTTCATCTTCCTCGATATTATCAAATTTTTGTATGTAATTTTTATCCGTACATGGACAATTTCGTCTATGACCTTTAGGCTTGTCTTTTTTTTTTTTATACAACTCGATTCAATCACTGCTGGTTTGAGAAACGCGGGTGTCAGCCCGAGGCCTCTCCAGGTGCAATCGAAGGATACTACATAGATATACCTTACCAATAAATATATGTGTATATATATATACCTTGGCGTATTCTATACATATATATAAAAATATATATATATATATATAAATATATATATATATATATATGTATATATATATATATATCAACATTTACGAAGGTACCAGCAGCACTAGCGCCCGCGGTGCAATTGTGGAAGAACCAGTGGTGGATAGATACACGTTCGATTGCACCGGCATCTATCACCGCCTCTTGTTTTTCTCGAATTTCATTTGGAAGGGGTGTTTGCCCAATCCCCTTCCGGGTCAAAGCAAGAGTGGTCGATAAAACTGTGAAAACCAGACACACACACACACACCCACACATACACACACACACACATATATATATATATATATATATATATATATATATATGCTACCAGCCTCCTCGTCCGTTGAATCCTTTCGTCCTTTTTTTTCCTTTTTATTTTTCTCATTCTTTCTCGCTCTTTTTCTTGCAAGGTGCCTAACCCGATGACAAAGCGTGTGCGGGCTGTCGTTTTTTTTCTCTCTCTCTTTCTCTTTCTCTGGTGACTCCGAAGGCGGTTTGATTAGAGGAACACTGGGGATTCCCCGGTGAGCGTGAACCGAATTGAAATCCGATTTATACCATGGAGCAATTTACCCTCTCACTCTAATACCTTTCATCCATTATCAACTCAACGCCCTGAATTTCTTTTGATTTTTCCTAGGAAAAATGTATGTGTGTATATATATATATATATATATATCTATGTCGTCCTTTGAAAAATCTTGTCTGCACAAATTACAAACGACGTCGCCATGATTGCAAAGAATTTTCTACAGGATAAATTTGACATGAAATTCTGAATGTTTAATAAAAATTATTATAAATAAGATATTTATTTTATATTAGCGTGAAATTGATATCGAAATAAAAATATAATTATGTAAGTTCGTTAAGTTTTTTTGTTCTCTGTCACTAAAAGTGTATATTGAAAAGTAATGCGTTCGGATTCTGTCGCGAAATGAAAAATTTTTGAAATATTTTTTTCTCCACATTATTCTGACAATATTGACGATTCGTTTTTATAGAATTTGGCCAACTTTTTTTTTTTTGTCAAATTTGACAGTCAGATGGAGTTGATGACTTGTCAATATATTTTGATCGGTTATATGGGAGTGTCGTGATGAAAAAAAAAAAAAAAAAAAAATCTATAAGAGTTCATTGAGAGGTCAATTTAAAAATAGGAAGAAAAATTGTGTAGTTTCGAAGCTAAATCGTGAATTTAACATGGAGGAATAGAGTGAATCGGTAAATTGAACCAGAGAGTCTGGAGTATTATAGATATACCACATTGATGGTCGGAATAGAAGAGTTTCCTGGATGGGTCATGTACGTGTGGGCAGGGGTCAGTGAGTGACCGCAGGGTTTAAGGGTCACCGGGATTTATATCAATACCGCAGTAACGTACACAGGTCTATGGAATATTCTATCTCAACTCGACCCAGCTGGTATAATTTTTTATTTATTTTCTCCAAATCCTGTAATGTTATAAATAAAAAAAAGAAAACGTCCACATTTTGTCAATTTGATCAAAAAAAATTTGGAAATGTTTTACTCATATTAATTCCCTTTTAGTTATTATCTAAAAATTTAAATTATTCCCATTAGTCCACATTGATATTTTTTTTTCAATCATTACGATAACTTTTTCGACTTCTATTCTCATTTTTCGCCTACCAAAATTTTCTTAAGTAAAATTTGAAAAAAAAAAAAAACAACGACTGCTCAACCTGAAAGTCATCTCAAATTTCCACCAATAATAAAATTGGTGTACGAATCCCATAAAAAAAAATCTAAAAAGACGTTTGAAAAGATTTGAGACTTTTGTCGTTAAGTGGCAAATAAATTGTTGCAAAAAATTCTAAACATTTTGTTCAAAAATGAATCTCTGTTACATTATAAATTGATAATTGGACGAAAAAGATCATGAAATTGGAATGAAATGCCCCATATGTGTATACATATAGGTAAAGCAATAAAAAGTGGGCAGAATTTGCAAAGGTGTGAAAATTCATAATTGGACGAAAAAGATCATGAAATTGGAATGAAATGCCCCATATGTGTATTCATATAGGTAAAGCAATAAAAAGTGGGCAGAATTTGCAAAGGTGTGAAAATTCATAATTGGACGAAAAAGATCATGAAATTGGAATTAAATGCCCCATATGTGTATACATATAGTTAAAGCAATAAAAAGTGGGCAGAATTTGCGAAGGTGTGAAAATTGATACTTGGACGAAAAAGATCATGAAATTAGAATGAAATGCCCCATATGTGTATACATATAGTTAAAGCAATAAAAAGTGGGCAGAATTTGCAAAGGTGTGAAACGATCTGTATGAATGTGTAAGATGGTGCGGTAAAGTGTAAAACGGCAGGATTGAGGTAGGATTGGTGCGATGTCGACCGGAAGTGAAACATAACGAAGCCGCAGTCAGAGACACTCAGGGCCTCGGTTGCCAGTACCGGATATTAATGTTATCCGAAGTCTATTCGATTTGTACGTAAACGAAGATTCATCTGGTGACATCTACACCTTCATCACCTCCTCCCTCCTCCTCTTCCTTCTCCTTCTTTCCTCCTCCTCCTTCTTTCCTTCTCCTTCTCCTTTCTCCTTTCCTCCTCCTCTTCTTCGTCCTCGTCCTCCTCCTCTTCCTCCACTTCTTCCTCTTCCTCCTCCTCCTCCTCCTCCTCCTCCTCCTCCTTCTCCTCCTCCTCCCACCCTTATCACTTCAGTCCCATCTTTATCCGGTACACCAGATTTTCTATACCGAGGATTTATCATTATATCGTTCTCGTTTTTTTTTTTTTTCATCCCCTTCCCTGGAAACATTTTCTCCCTAACGATTGCTGTACACCTTCAGTACTTAGTCGATCCTACACAACACTAAATTATTATTTAGGAAAATTTTTGTTCACATTTATTCTTGCAGAATTAGCTCAAAGTTTAATCTTTAAATTAATGTAAAATATTCCATTGAAAAATAAATCTAAATTATAAACCATTTAGAATTAATTCTAATTACACGCATTTATTTTAATGTCTTTTGTTTGCAGCACATTGATTGCTAGGATAGAATAGTTAGAGATGAAAAAAATGGAAAGAAGAAATATTAAAAATTTATTGTTTAATAAAAAATGACTTTTGCAATTTGTCACAAATTTTTCATGTATTTCTTCTGTTTCTGTGGTTTGGTTATGAGTTATAGACCATTTACAATTAATCCTAATTACACGCATTTATTTGAAGGTATTTTGTTTGCAGTACATTGATTGCTAGAATAGAATAGCTAGAGAAAAAAAAATGGAAAGAAGAAATATTAAAAATTTATTGTTTAATAACAAATGACTTTTGCAATTCGTCACAAATTTTTCATATATTTCTTCTGTTTGTGTGGTTTTGTTATAAAAAAATATTCGTTGATGTTTCTCTCTCTCTTCATCCAATTTCATCCCCCTTGCTTGTGCTCAGCTGTGTGGCTTGTCGAGCGATTGCTTCAACGTCCATGGGTTGAAAGTTCAAGACTCTCCATATAATCTCTTTTCTTTCATTCTATTTATCTCTCTCTCTCTTTCTCTTCCTTCCTTCCTCTCTCTCTCTCTCTCTCTCTCTCTCTCTCTCTCTCTCTCTCTCTTTTTCTCTCATCTCAACCCCTGAAAGCGGAAGTTCGCTCTGTAAAGTTTTGCCACAGTAAAATTGCCATGATATTCCCAGTGAAACATATAAATTGGCTCGACGAGGCACCCCCGACATCGTTTCATCAATCATTTCCCTGTAAGTTCGCATTAATATTCGCTTACTATCAAATATGCATCCCTTGTTTGCGGGGTGAGGCAGAGAGCGCACACAGGCTCGTTTATTTATATTTCCAGCATCGTTCAACGAGGCAACATGACGAATTATTGAAAATGGGGGTCAACGAGCAATAAGGGTCAATTTTGTGGCAGGAAGCTCACAAGTGTCAGGGCAACGAATAAATTTTTGTTCAAATTTAGTTCAATTTTTTTTTGATAAGACATATATGTATGTATATTTTTTTAATTAAACGTACTCAAGACAATGAGAAAGTCGTTCTTAAACCTACAATAATAATTAATAATTTTTATCAATATTTTTTACTCTAAAAAATTGTCAATTTATCAAATTTATTTTTTACTTTATTGAATTAACGAAATTAATATATAAGTATAAACGACCCATTGTTAATAATGTTTTTAAATAGAGGTTATCTCTCATTCCCAATATAAATAACAAAAATAAGGGTTGCTGAAAAAAAATTTCATCCCCTAAAAAAAAAAAATCTTCAAGTATTTCGCAGTGGACAGAGCAACATTTATTTTTGAAAAATTTGAATCATTTAGACAATTTTTTTGACTACTAAAAATTTCTTTCTTCCGGACGACCATAATTCACCCTTTTTTGGTTGCCAATGAACTTTCACCACAGGCAAACCCTGCAAGTTTCACTGCATGTCACCCCCCTCCATAATGCCCCATTCACCTATGCCTGGCACTCCAACTAAAGGGTGAACGGACTGACTAACACGCTCATTTTCCAAGCTGGCGAATCAACGACATTTTTTTTTTAACCTCCCTCTCTCTTTTTTTTTTTTTTTTGTCGTTTTAGTAATCTTTTTAACCCTTGAAATGCGGTCAACACCGGCGATTACTCACGAGTGTGCGGTACACATCAGAGCTCGTACATTTGTTTTTTCTTTCCTCTTTTTTTACCAGGGCACTTGGAACGTGAGTGCGGACGCATGCGATTGTCACATTTGCATGACGACATTCACTCATAGTGGCACATCTGGATGAAGCCATCACCCCCCCCCCCCCCCCCCTCCCCCACACGTCCCCACCGCTCTCTCTTTCTGCCTCCCTCTAGAGAGAGAAAGATTTCTCTCTCTCTCTCTCTCTCTCTCTCCTTCTCTCTCCTTCTTGGTAATTGAGAGAGGGAGAGAGAAAATGATCTCTCTCTCTCTCCCTCTCTCAATTACCAAGAATTTTTTCTCTTCCAGCCTATTTTTTTTTTTTTTTTCACCTTGGATATTCTTGTTAATTTTTTCATTCCTCTGGGGACTCAGCACGCGATTGCGATATTTTCATGTACCATGTAGTGGATAAAGCCATCAAGTGAATTGAATGAAGATTTTTTATTTTTATTTTTTTTTTTTTCGTTATTTTATTATCGTCTTGTCGGTCCCCTCGTATGAGAAATGAAGAGTTAGCTGGAGTTGAAGCTGCGATTGAATTGGGAATTTTTTTCGTGCACGATAGCACTGTAAAGGAGATATATATATATATATATATGACGCTTTGATCATGAAAGAATTTCATGTTTTTTTGTCGTTGAAAAGATGATTTATGCTCGATAACAAATTACAAATTTTAAAGAGACAAAAAAAGTGTCAAATAAAAAAAATTTCCTGTATCTTCTTTTTTTTATATTTTTTTCATCTACATATATTTAACTCTCAGCATTGCAAATGAAATATATATTCCAGCTTGAAATGGAGAAAAAAATTTCTCGGCCATTCGCGAAACGTTTTCAATCACAGAAGTTTGAGAGGCTTCTAGAGAGGCCGCACAGCGAATAGCTCAGAAGGTTCTTCAACTTTCTCGGTTTGTGAATTAACGTTTCACGTGTAGGTTTCACGAGCCTTTGCATGCCTGCTCTGTGAAAATGAACTTTTGCCATCTCGAAGAGGGCTAAAAAGCTTATACATAGAATATTCGTATGCATATGAATCCAGACACACACACACATACATAGAGTTTATATATATATATATATTTGTATGTGCAAATCTGGTGGTGGCTCAGCTGAGCTCATTATGTGACTACGATTTACATATATATTTCATTCTTGTACAAAAACTACCCTTAAGAGGGCAAGATGAGGGCAATTAAAATATTGAAATCGTAGCATATTTTTAGGCTATTTTTTTCGAGAAAAAGGAGAAGAAGAGGAGTTTAGTCGGTCTGCAAAAATGTGAAGGAGCAATCATCAATAATCCAGGCAAGCACATGAACGATTTTTCATCCAAGAACCATCTGGAGATTGTCCGAGTCACCTCACTTTTATTTTATCTTTACCTTAGTGAGAAATATATGTCATGTATATATATATATATAGAAGAGGTTGATGGTGGTAGCACGCCCGGGGTAAACAACATCCGGTGGAAATTCCAGATCCTACTTCTCCTCACGATTTTATAGTAGCCACATATATATATATATATATATATATATACATGAGGGGTTTTTGCGTTTTACACCAGCAGAGTTGCCTCAAGCAGAGCTTAGTCGCTCACATTGACGCTACCCAACGGCTGGTTTTGTACCGGAAGTGGGTCACAGAGAGAGAATCGAATTCGGTGAGCTCTGCTTCTACGTGGCTACTCATCGTGCTGCTGTTGCCACTGGTGGTGGTGGTGGTGGTGGTGGTGCTGCTGCTGCTGGGATGAGAAAATTAGAGTCTCCACCGTTGGTTCCAACGAAAACAGGGATGGGAGGGGAAGAACCAACCGAGAGAAGAAAAGCTTGAGCTTGAATACGAGCGATACCATCTACCAAAACACAATTGATCCCTCCCAGTGAAATAACGGTACTGAAAGATAAAAATGGTACGAGAAGAAAAGCTGGTTATGGCTGGAGATTGAACGACTGA
>OY769910.1:20655619-20667256 GCA_963669185.1 Dyspetes luteomarginatus | reverse complement strand
TGTGTGCGAAACACTCTGAGAGCGGCGTCTCTCGTCATCGAGCTTTTTCTCTCTCTCTCTCTCTCTCCCTTTTTCTCTCTCTCTCTCTCCGTCTCTATTTTTCTATGGCAATCTCGTATTTTTCAACTTCCACCCCCTCCCTCTGTGCCCATCGGTAGATCCACTTTTTTATTACAGCTACGAGTCTCGATATACCGTGGAGGTTTTTGCGAAAATACGACGACAGGATGCTTTGAGAGTGCTAGACTCAAAGGTAAACTTATACGGGTCTCATATCCATTCTAAGAAACTTATCATAAAAGTTGCGCAGAAAAAATTCTTTTTCTGCTACACATAAATATATTTCATCGCGTTACACCTTAATGGTGGTTTTTGGTCGAGTATAATTTATATTCTTTTCGTTCGATTCTAAATGTTTTTTTTTTTTTCGAGTCTCATTCCTGATTTTTTTGGCTCGAGTGTAATTTCTATGCTGGTCAAGTTTATGCTTTGTGACTTTGGGTCAAGTCACTCTTCTATGGCATCCAATGGATCATTTCATTTTTGTGATTTTTTTTCGATTTTACTTCCCCTATTTTAAGTTCAAAACTCTCGTTTCCCTATTTCTCCATTCAAGCACTAGTTGGATATTTTTTTGGCCAATTTCTTATTTCTACATTTTGCTTTTAATTTTTTTTCTCATCGCTGTGGTTTTTCAATCGAGAAATATTTTTGTTTTCGTTCAAATTCGATTTCTGCATATTTCGATTTATATCGAGTAATCTGATATCTCTGTTTTTGTTGAAATTTTCGATCCATGAGTCTCGTTTTTTTTAAATGCCTAAAATAAATTTTGATACTTTTTCAATTTATCGATTTAATTGATCGTAATTTTTAATGTCATAACAGCATTTTGTAGAATTTAAATGTGAAAACTCGACTGGCACTCTGAAGGAATTATTGCCAAATCAATGAATAAATTGATTGAGTTCATTAAAACATGATCGATGATAATCCCGAGAGAATATTTTAAAAATTGTTCAATAATCACGGAAATTTTTATTAATCATATCAAATTCGTGCTCATGTTCACTGAGTAATCAAATTACGAAAGTGGATATTGTCGATAAAAAAAAAACAAAAAAAATTGATATGTTGAAATGCACATGACCCAAATTTGAACGTGAGCATTAGACCGAAAATTCTACAGAAATCGGCTACGTCTATTTTCATTTTATTTTTAACTTCTAGCTGCCAATCGAGCGAAATGCTTTTCACTTCAGGCCACGTGACTTGAACTTTTTTTTTAGACTTCCATTTTCTCAGAAGGTGGAGACAAATCTGCGACAATTTCGCGTATCGATTTTCTTGATAATAATAACCTGATGTGCTTCGTTCGATATATATATATATATATATATTCAAGATAAGATATTAGCTCGCAAAGATAAAAAAAGATTAAAAAAAAATCAAGTCAAGTTGAATACAATTGAAATTAAAAAAGTACTGAAATATTGCCACAATTATTATTAAATTATTGTCGCAACACACTAATAATCGTTAAAAAGAAGCATGTAAATAAATAAATAAATAAATTTAAACAAACGTTTGACCACAACGAGTCCAATTGCAGAAATATTATTTAAAAATTAATTAATTAATTATTTAAAAAAATATATTTTACGTGACAAAAAAATGTGCAAATTTCATTATGCTGCAAGTTTTTTTTCATCACGGTGAGAGCAACTGCGAAGATTTTCCAGTCTGTGTGGGGGGTGAGAAAAATTCGTTATAATTTATCTCGAAGGATTTCTAATCGTCTTGATGAAGGGTACGTGCTCGAGGTGTGTATACGTTTTCCGATTCTCGAGTCTTTGCTCAGCGGGACGTCTGACCATTTACAGCCCCTTACTACTTGGACAGACAGGCCGTACCACTTGTCGTTCGATCCTCGTCACAGCTGGACTTCGATATGGGACGGAGAAATGTGGGGAAAAAAACGAACCAGGACCCTCCGTTTGTTGGCATTTTGTGGGGTTAAATGTGACGATCAATTCTTACACTATAAATCTTCACTGCATGGCCAAACTGTACGAATGAAAAATCGTTTGAAATAATTTTCCATCGAGCTTATTATTGATTGCTGATTCAAACAAACATTCACATTTATCTATCTTCATATTAATAATTAATCACTTAATAATCCGATAATAAACATAATAAAATTTATTATTATTCAGTAATTATCGTATCGTAAAATTTTCAAAAAATATTTATTTGCTTAAATTTTGTTTTTTTGCAGCGATGGCTTTTTTTTCCTTCTTCTTCTTCTCTTGTATAATTTTTTCGAGTTCAGCTATTGAAGAAAATTAAGTCACTTTTTTTTTTACTACCCCTAAAGGCTTGTTTTGTCTTTAAAGTTTTGGTCTGACGGAATATCGATGTTTCTACTTGCCACTTAGATAGAGTAGCTTCTATGACATCCCGTTAAAGTTGGTGGAGAATATCACTCGCTCAAATAACAGCGGAAACATAGACTCTAAGATCATCGAGACGATATGGATGCGTGAGAATTCTAAATAGCGGTAGATCACGCTCTCACCTAGGTAAACGACAATGATGGTGGTTTTGCCTCTCTCTCTCTCTCACCCTTTGCTTCTCCCTCTGCTTTTCTCTCTCTCTCCCTCCCCTTCTCTTTGTCTCTCTCTCTCTCTCTCTCTTTGCTTCTCTCAATTTGTCATGAATGAAACACGCGTGTTGTTGACATTTACATTGCAATATACACGACGTTAAAACTTGTATCTGAGGAGTCTCTACGACCCCTTGACACGCAAAATTTCACCGTGGAATTTCTACGATTAGTTTGCAATGATATAATGCTACGAAAGATAAAATGAGTTTTAATTTTTTTTGTTTTCTTCAAGGACGTTTTTTCGTTTTAAATAAAGTTTATTTGACATGCAAGAGAATTAATGTGAAAAAATCGTGACAGTTTAGGAAGCTTTGAATATATTTCTGTAAATAATATTTTTATGGATGTAATAAAATTCTATTATTTAGATTTCTTTTCTTTATATATTTCATATTATATTTATTTTTCTATGTCAAGTCGTAGATTTTACGTTATAAATATATTTACAGTGCCAGACGAATTAAATTTTTTGGCCCCACATATTATGCACTCATAGTGAAAATGCACGTGTGACCTTCCGGGTCACTCGTGCAATGTTTGTAATAAAATTCTATTATTTAGATTTCTTTTCTTTATATATTTCATATTATATTTATTTTTCTATGTCAAGTCGTAGATTTTACGTTATAAATATATTTACAGTGCCAGACGAATTAAATTTTTTGGCCCCACATATTATGCACTCATAGTGAAAATGCACGTGTGACCTTCCGGGTCACTCGTGCAATGTTTGTAATAAAATTCTATTATTTAGATTTCTTTTCTTTATATATTTCATATTATATTTATTTTTCTATGTCAAGTCGTAGATTTTACGTTATAAATATATTTACAGTGCCAGACGAATTAAATTTTTTGGCCCCACATATTATGCACTCATAGTGAAAATGCACGTGTGACCTTCCGGGTCACTCGTGCAATGTTTGTAATAAAATTCTATTATTTAGATTTCTTTTCTTTATATATTTCATATTATATTTATTTTTCTATGTCAA
This sequence comes from Dyspetes luteomarginatus, assembly GCA_963669185.1. Taxonomy (NCBI): domain Eukaryota; kingdom Metazoa; phylum Arthropoda; class Insecta; order Hymenoptera; family Ichneumonidae; genus Dyspetes; species Dyspetes luteomarginatus. The sequence goes on along the minus strand of OY769910.1, from coordinate 20,663,590 downwards.
GTCGTAGATTTTACGTTATAAATATATTTACAGTGCCAGACGAATTAAATTTTTTGGCCCCACATATTATGCACTCATAGTGAAAATGCACGTGTGACCTTCCGGGTCACTCGTGAAATGTTTGTAATAAAATTCTATTATTTAGATTTCTTTTCTTTATATATTTCATATTATATTTATTTTTCTACGTCAAGTCGTAGATTTTACGTTATAAATATATTTACAGTGCTAGACGAATTATATTTTTTGGCCCCACATATTATGCACTCATAGTGAAAATGCACGTGTGACCTTCCGGGTCACTCGTGAAATGTTTGTAATAAAATTCTATTATTTAGATTTCTTTTCTTTATATATTTCATATTATATTTATTTTTCTACGTCAAGTCGTAGATTTTACGTTATAAATATATTTACAGTGCTAGACGAATTATATTTTTTGGCCCCACATATTTTGCTCTCATAGTGAAAATGTACATGCGACTTTCCGGGTCACTCGAGCAACACTAACGTTAAGCGACACGCGCGTTAGCGACCCTGTACTATAGACTCGGAAATGGCATTGGTCTCGGGTAGATCTGATAACCATTGAGCGTCACTAGGTCACCCCATGACTGAGTCCTAACCAAAGTTCCTCAGGGAGCTGAATATAATAACTTTTCGTAATTCTAAAGCTCTTTCAAACTCTTGCACTTTCATCGACATGGGTATTCGTTTGCAAAAAAATAAAAAAAATATTGATCGATATTATCTTCCTCACTAGAGATGACAAAACTTTAAACCATCAAATCCAAGACGCATTAAATGGATTATTTTATAAATAAATATGAATATTTTAAAAATTACTTTAATTTTCTTGGAATAATTATTCGTTCTATATTACGAAAACAGTAATTTAAAATTTTTAAAAATGAGCGTTTGCATAAAATAACAACAAATTACTCTAATTCAAAAATAGTCACAATTATTGCATAATTTCGGTATCAAATAATTGAAAGAAAAAAAAAAAACATGATAACGTTGGTTCATGATGGAATTCTCAATGATTTTTTGTGTCTAGACTTTCGACTACCCTTGATAAATTATTCTCATCGACGTTCTAAATTACAAAAATTTAAACGATCAAAAATTCAAGAAGCGTTAAATGAATTATTTTAAACATAAATATGAATATTTCGTTCTAAATTACAAAAATTTAAACGATCAAAAATTCAAGAAGCGTTAAATGAATTATTTTAAACATAAATATGAATATTTCAAAAATATTCCAACGTCGAAAAATCAAAATTGAAAAAAGTTTCACAGTGAAATCTGTCACAATTGATGCATCAACAATTTCAATCGTTTTTTTTTTTTTTCATTCAAAATAGTCATTGCCACCCCCGAAAGTTTTGCACTGCCGAACACATGTATTTTTCGATTGATGACAAATGCACATCGTTTTGTTCTCATTTATTGTTAATCATCGATAATAAATAAACATTGAAAAAAAAAAAAAAAAAAAAAATTATCGAATCGTTCATATCAATAAAAATATTAATAATAATAATAATAATAATAATGTACTTACGCAGCGTGTTCAAAAGGCGGGGTGTGCGTTGCCGGGACAAGTGCGACGGTAGCAGCTAGAAGAGCAAAGCTCCACGATGCTGCGTGTGACCTCATCCTGGTGATCCTTACGATACGTTTGTTGTCTTCCTCGCTGCTATTATCGCAGCCTCTTTCCGTTTTATCTCTGTCACGTTCTCCACCTAATTTTGATCTCCCCATAAAATTTCTCCTCTCCAGGATATTTGCTGCTTGACTTTGACACAGAACTAAACGATTCCTTCGTCTTCTTCTTCGTCCACGTCGTCGTTGTTGCTGTTGTTGTTGCTGTTGCTGTTGTTGTTGTTTTATTTTATTTTTTTTCTTCGCCACCACCCTGGGCTCCTGGACAACAACTGACAAGATTTTCTCCTCAACCATTAAAACAAAATCGTCCTGATCTGGAGGTCTTGCTGATACATTCACCTAAATTAATCCTCCTATCACTCTTCCTTCAATTTCGTTTTTTTTTTTTTTTTTTTTTTTTTTGCTGTTTCCTACACTCCAGTATTCGTCTCACTTTTTTTTTTCCAGTCTCACTCTTTACTGAACTTTATATGCCAATAATTAATCACTCATCATTTGAAATCGACTCATTGCTTTAATTTATTTTGAAAAATTGAGCCCAGTCCTACGTTAATAATAATAATATTAATAATAATAATAATAGGAATACGAAAATGAAAAAAAAAACCAACACAAATTTCCCGGGGACAAGTGAAAAAAAAGCTCAGGACGCCCAACTTCCCCGAAACCGGGAGGAAGCTGGCACGTTCCTCTCTCTCTCTCTCTCTATCTCTCTTTCTCTTTCTCTCTTTCACGCACGACTATCCCGTATTGGCGGAGCTACGTGGTACGGCTCGCAGAGGTCGACGTTATCCGCGACAGCAGCTTCACCACCAGCGCCAGCAGCACCAGCAAGCACCGGACCACTTTACCACCACCACCACCGCCACTGGCAACCACCACCCTTACTATTCCACCACCCTGATTCAGTTTCTACTACCCCTGGGCTCTTCACCTCTCTCTCTCTTTCACCGTTTCTATCTATATCCTATTTTATTTTTTCTTTCTTCTTCTTCTTCTTCTTCTATTTTTTTCTCGCCTCTTCTTTCCTCAAAGAACGATATTCGTTTGGTGCTTTTCTCGTGTGTTTTACTGACCGAGTCCTTCGTGTCCTTTGCGTTTGCACTCTCGAACGAGACACAAAAGATATATTCTCCTTTTTTTTTTTTTTCCTCTTTTCTTCACTGATACTTTTGGACACGAAAAAAAAATCACTCACTCTTCACGTGTCATTGACATCCCTTGTAGTAAATTTTCGTCTTTGATTCTCGAAGATTTTTTTTCAACCCTGTCAGCTCTTCGTCAGCCTCCGTCACTGACACAAAATTACTGACCAAACCCTTCACTATATTCTTTTCTCTCTTTCCAGCTGTCTTATATATATATATATATATATATTTTTAAACACTCAACTGTTTATTGCACCAATCATTGCGAGTCACTTTTCAGTTTGTTTATTTTTATTTTTTTATTTTTTTTCGCTGGATGCCTCCAGCGGAGGAAGATCCTCCACGAATGCAAGGACGCGCACACGTAATTTCGTCTCGTGCTCGTACCGTTGGATAATTTATGCCGTGAGGTTGACGGGGAGGAGGAGGAGGAGGAGGAGGAGGTGGAGGTGGTAGGGTGGGTCGTTGGGGAGGAAGGGTGGGCTGATGGTTCGAACGATCAAGATACACGGGGGGTTGGGCGGGGGTGGGGGGTGAGAGGTGACAGGAGGAACAAGGGCCGGGGGTTAAAAGAAAACAAGGGGGGGGGTGGGTCGGGGTGGGCGGGAGCGGAAGGGGTTGACGGGACCCTCTGTTCAGGGGGGCCTCCTGAGGTCCTCTCCTATGAAGCGGGAGCCTGCCTGGGGCCGCCGGTCTGCCGGTCGCTCCTCTTTACTTTGATCCTTTCACTGGACATCTCTCGGACGGTCGCACCCGCGCTACGCCGCGCTCGGGAGTGGCGGCCCTCGCGGCTCACCCGGCCGTCTTACCGCGCAAGCGCATTCGCTCATAGCCCACCCCTCAAATTTTACCCCACTCGACATACACCCTCATCCCTCTATAACACACGCAGAGACCCTCCACTCCCTGGCTCTGCAAGCTCTCTCTTTATCTTTCTCTCCCTCTCACTCTCTCTCTCTCTCTCTTTCTCTTGCTCGTGTATTATTTTCTCTCTCCCTCTCCCTCTCTCTCTCTCTTTCCCACTCACCGTTATATGCTGTGTACTACTCCAAGCACGGAAATAAATGCGTCTCACTCTTTACCAGTTTGCAAGCCTCTCCTTTGCTCGCTTGGTAACTCATACGTGCTTTACCGACCCCCTTCTCTTGGCATTTATCCCTCTCCGTTGGGTCGACGACGATGCAAGAGCGCGCCTCTAGCCGGGACGTCGAGAAACTTGCCTCGTGAACGAGCATCCCCCCACCACTTTTCTCTCTCTCTCCCTTCCTCTCTCTCTCTCTCCCTCTATTTTTCTCTCTCTCAACGCTTTGCCACCCTCTTTCAGCTGTGATCCTTCTCTATATATCCCGGGTGCGTGAATACCCCAGGACGGGAGCAAAGCACACACGAAGCTTAAGATGTACGCACGTACCAACACGCATATACAATATTCTGTGCGTTGGAACTTTCTACACACCCCAGGAAAACGCCCGCCACGCAATGTCGTCATATATGGGCCATTTTGTATCTAGAAAGCTCGTTTGGTCTGACCTAATGAACTCATTTTTTTTATATCAATATTCCATTTTTAGAAGGGGTTGATTTTTTTTTTTACCCTTTTTGGATCATCAACATTATTTTAATCTTCACTAGATAAGAAAATTTAAGAAATTAGAAAAGTAGATAAGACCTACCCCTTTGAGATCCAACGAATAATAAAGTTTCACTATTGAAACGACAATTAAAATTTTTCAAAGAGCTCTCGTCACGTCAGTCCAAAATCTTTCGTGAAATTGAATTGATCAATTTTCACAACTGGTGGAAAATTTGAGTGAATTATTGAAAAATTGGATTTTTTAATTAAATCGATAAATAATAAAATATGAAAAATATACGAGATGCCATAGAGGGATGTTTGGGATTTTTTATTATTGTTGAATTTTATTTGCGAGATATTGAAAGTCATAAATTGGTCGGATCAGCATTGAATGCCCCATATGTGTATATATATATTTATTTTTTTCTCTGCGTCCAGCTCTTTCGTGAAAGAAGTTTTCCCTTCATCGTCCCTCCCTTCCTCGGATAAAACTTGATTCTTGATATATGTACAGTTTGATACTTGGATTTGCCATGGCATGGATAGTGAAAATTTGTGGTACACAAGAGGAATAGGATGTCATGGAATATTCGAATCAATCAGTGAAATGATTTTTTTACCAATATTTTTGCAAAATGTTTAAATAATTTTTAATGTTTGGTGACAGAGGGCTGCGATTAATTTTCTATAATTCAAAATATATAAGTTAATATTAATTAATATTAACAAAAATTTTTTTTTTACATTTCTCAGATCACATATAAATTTGACTCGTTCGATACAAAAATATTCAATTTTTACGAAAAAACTTTATTTGGGTTTTCTTTAGTACTCAACTTTCTCTTTGATAGTATTTGTTTTTTTTTTTTTTTTTTTCATTTGTATTGCAGGTCATGCCCTCCTCTCCGTCAAGGAGGAGGAAGAGGAAAAGGTCGAACTTTTTTCTCTTTTCTGTTTTCCCATGGCACTTTACTTTTTGCCCTTAACTAAACCCCCTTAAGGCATTCTCAGCTGACTTGGGCCATACAATTTTATTACATTTGCACGGGCACAGAAGAAAAATCCAATGAATCTGTGCCGAAACAGTCGACTATTTTGACAGAGTTCAGTGACCCTGTACAGAGAATTACGAGAATCTCAAGAGATGACCTCCGGGTCAGCGACGCGATGAACCAGCCAGACTTCGGCTAAACGGTCACCGATCCAAGTACTGATGGCCCTGCCCGATATTTGAAGAGAGAAAATTTTCTATCTAATGTATTTAATCAAAAATAATTTATTATTTTATTAATTCATTTCAATCAAATTTTTGTATCAATTTTTTTTTGTGCTTTCATATAATTGAATTTTTATGAGTATTTTTCTGTATGCACTCAATCTAAATTTTAACACTTTGGAAGAAGTTTATTCCTTTCTTGTCTCGGACTTTGTTTATTCAAGGAGATCGAAATTCGTAACTCGATCGTGGTCCTGTTTTCGTGGAGCAAATAGTCCTGGCGCCTCAAGGATTCGTCTTGCTTTTTTATTTGTTCATTTTTTTTTTAATGTACACTATGAGGAATTTGCTGCAGTACAGAAAAAGAGTGATAGGGATGGAAGGATAGAATGATAGAAGTAGATCGAAGAAGGAGAGTGAGAGAGAGAGAGAGAGAGATGAAAGATGGAACGAGATGCAAGTTAAGAGGTGAATGTCTCGGATGAATTTGTATTACGAGATGGACGACGTGCATTCCTAGACTCTCAGTCTCGGTCGGGTTGCATCGATTCGCTCGCCTTGGGCGGCGTCATGCCCCCGAGACTTCTTAGAGCTTTTGTCTCCCACCCCCATTTTTTTTTCTCGTAATTTTGTCACTGGCGAGAAATGCATTTCAGACTTCCCCATCTGTATGACAAAGAGTTGAAAAGCATACACGAGCATTATTTTATCAAAGAAGCACAAAAAAAATTATGTCTGTTATCAATCCGTGTTTAGTTTAGCCAACTCACGACAAAGTTACTAAAATTACGAATTAAAAGTTTCAAGTTACACTTCGTAAACCAAGAGAATTTAATTTTAAACAGATCACTGATTTGGCCAATTATTCGACCATCCGCCATTGTCCATTGCATACACGAGCATTATTTTATCGAAGCAGCAGAATGATCCCTGATGGGCGATCAGACTGGCTGGTCGACTAGTATGATCGCTGATGGGCGATCAGACTAGCTAGTCGAATACTTTGATCACTGATGGGCGATCAGGCTGGGTAGTCGAGTAGTTTGATCACTGATGGGCGATCAGACTGGCTAGTCGAGTAGTTTGATCGCTGATGGGCGATCAGACTGGCTGGTCGACTAGTATGATCGCTGATGGGCGATCAGACTGGCTAGTCGAATACTTTGATCACTGATGGGCGATCAGACTGGCTAGTCGAGTAGTTTGATCACTGATGGGCGATCAGACTGGCCAGTCGAGTAGTTTAACTGCTGATGGGCGATCAGACTAGCTAGTCGAATACTTTGATCACTGATGGGCGATCAGGCTGGGTAGTCGAGTAGTTTGATCACTGATGGGCGATCAGACTGGCTAGTCGAGTAGTTTGACCGCTGATGGGCGATCAGACTGGATAGTCGAGTAGTTTGATCACTGATGGGCGATCAGACTGGCTAGTCGAGTAGTTTGATCACTGATGGGCGATCAGACTGGCTGGTCGAATAGTTTGACCGCTGATGGGCGATCAGACTGGCTGGTCGAGTAGTTTGATCACTGATGGGCAATCAGACTGGCTAGTCGAGTAGTTTGATCACTGATGGGCGATCAGACTAGCTAGTCGAATACTTTGATCACTGATGGGCGATCAGACTGGCCAGTCGAGTAGTTTAACTGCTGATGGGCGATCAGACTGGCTAGTCGAATACTTTGATCACTGATGGGCGATCAGACTGGCTGGTCGAGTAGTTTGACCGCTGATGGGCGATCAGACTGGCTGGTCGACTAGTATGATCGCTGATGGGCGATCAGACTGGCTAGGCGAATACTTTGATCACTGATGGGCGATCAGACTGGCTAGTCGAATACTTTGATCACTGATGGGCGATCAGACTGGCTGGTCGAGTAGTTTGATCACTGATGGGCGATCAGGCTGGGTAGTCGAGTAGTTTGTTCACTGATGGGCGATCAGACTGGCTAGTCGAATACTTTGATCGCTGATGGGCGATCAGACTGGCTAGTCAAGCAGTTTGATCGCTGATGGGCGATCAGGTAATCATGGGTTATCGGGTTCCAGAAATGCATCGTGAGTGAATTGGCAACACTCTACCCGCCAATCAACTGTTATATGCTTCTCTGTTAGTTCTCATTCTGATCCCTCTTCCACAGGGGTTGTACATTCATGTCTTGCTTCTCCCTCCCCCTCTCTCTCCTTTTCTTCCTCTTCTCCTCTTTTGATTATGTATCGATCTTTGTCGATTTCCCTTCAAGCTCCTCTTGCATTTCATCCCAAATCTCTCCATGTACGTAGTCTCAGATTTACCGTTTGGGCTCCCGGAAATTCGATCACCGACACATCAACGCGATCCGCCCTCTGGCTTGGT
>OY769910.1:20620619-20650619 GCA_963669185.1 Dyspetes luteomarginatus | reverse complement strand
GGATGTACATACATCAGTTGATAGATTACCTGAAGTGTACCAATCTCTGATTGATCAGACAATCGTCACGGTGTCGGTGAGCTGTCGGTCAGCGTTGCGGTTCGGACGTTCGTCAATCTGCGAACCCAAACTGCACAAGGATAGATCGATGAGGAGGAAACTGATAGGTGGATCGATTATATTGTCTCAAACTATCCAGGATCAGCTGTCGTACAGTGATGGGAATGTGAGGGCTTGTAAGGATTTGACAACCCTTATATATATATATATATATATATATATAGAATAGACGTATAACGTTGTAGATTTGACGATAACCTCTGTGGACCCGTGTATATCGGGTCAAGATATCCTGATATACTCGAGAGGTTGTACCCCAGTATATCTGATGTTGGTTATATATTCACTGAGACGAGACGACTAATGGCCATACTGTGTGCACTCCAGTCCTCTCTTCTATCTCCTTCAACTCCTGATGTCCTTTATAGTATGACCTATAGAATAGGGTTCATGAATAGCCATCAACGTCGAATAGCCCATGTTCATTCGAGCATGAAGATCATCTTAGTCCACAATTCTCCTAGCTCGTCATACTCATCCTCCTTTCTCTTCCCTTCTTCGTCCTACGATACAGCTCAGTTGGGCACATCAACTTCTCCTCCTCCTCTGTTACTGCAAAACCCTAACCAAATTCACTTTTATCCCAACTATAAATTTTATCATTAAAATAATCAATATTAGCTCTTTGATTTTGTCTCTTGAGCTTTCGATACCCAACGTTGGATTTATTTCAAATTTCTGCTATTGGAATATAAAATGCCGAAAGGAAAATGAAGAAATAATGTTTTTGGTAAATTCAATTTCTGCTTATACACAGAGTAGATTGTCAATTAAAGCAATGAAAATTCTTTCCAGCTTATAAAGCAGATTGGGGTTGAAAGATATAATTTTTTTATGCAAAACCAGAAAAGAAAATGCTGTGGCTTTTGATTGATATAAAAAAAAATAATAATAATAACATTTGCGTTAATATCGAAGGAAGACTCTTGATTGTATGAAATTCACACCCCAAATTTACTGAGATAAAAATAAAAAAAATAATGCAAAACCAGAAAAGTAAATGCTCTGGCTTTTGATTGATATAAAAAAAAAAAAAAAAAAATAACATTTGCGTTAATATCGAAGGAAGACTCTTGATTGTATGAAATTCCCACTCTAAATTTACTGAGATAAAGATAAAAAAAATTATGCAAAACCAGGAAAGAAAATGCTCTGGCTTTTGATTGATATAAAAAAAAAAAAAAAAAAATAACATTTGCGTTAATATGGAAGGAAGACTCTTGATTGTATGAAATTCCCACTCTAAATTTACTGAGATAAAGATAAAAAAAATAATGCAAAACCAGAAAAGAGATGCTCTGGCTTTTGATTGATATAAAAAAAAAAAGAAATAACATTTGCGTTAATATTGAAGGAAGACTCAAAAAATTATGCAAAACCAGAAAAGAAAATGGCTTTTGATTGATCTAAAAAAAAAAAAAATATTTGCGTTAATATCGAGGAAAACTCTTGATTGTATGAAATTCCCACTCTAAATTTACTGAGATAAAGATAAAAAAAATAATGCAAAACCAGAAAAGAAAATGCTCTGGCTTTTGATTGATACAAAAAAAAAAAAAAAAAAAGAAATAACATTTGCGTTAATATCGAAGGAAGACTCTTGATTGTATGAAATTCACACCCCAAATTTACTGAAGATTCCACACACGAGACACAGATGAGCTTCTTGACAACGCATGTGTGCTGAAAGTTTCGCGCTTGCGCCAGAGATCAAAACCGGCAACTGGGATTGTGTGTCGCCTGGGATGGCTCGCGCGCGGGCTGCTGTGCATCGTCCTCTCTCCCTCACAGTCCGCCTATTGATCTTGGCCAACGTTGCGCGCCGGAACTCGGGCTCTTCTCTCGCTCTATCCCGTTTTCTCCAGCTATATCGCCTGTCGTATTCGGCAACTTGCTCTGTTCTCGTTTGCTTCCTCTCTCTTTCTCTCTTTTTCTCTCTCTCTCTCTCCCTCTCTCTCTCTCTCTCTCTCTCTCTCTCTCTTTCTCTCTCTCTCTCTCTCTCTCTCTCTCTCCCTCTCTCTCTCTCTCTCTCTCTCTCTCTCTCTCTCTCTCTCTCTCTCTCTCTCTCTCTCTCTCTCTCTCTCTCTCTCTCTCTCTCTCTCTCTCTCTCTCTCTCTCTCTCTCTCTCTCTCTCTCTCTCCCTCTCTCTCTCTCTCTCTTTCTCTCTCTCTCTCTCTCTCCCTCCCTCCCTCTCTCTCTCTCTCTCTCTCTCTCTCTCTCTCTCTCTCTCTCTCTCTCTCTCTCTCTCTCTCTCTCTCTCTCTCTCTCTCTCTCTCTCTCTCTCTCTCACTTTTTCTCTCTCTAGTCATGCGGTCTCTTGGTTGCTCGAGAAGCGAACCCTCCAAGCATCAGAAGTTGTAGCTGTATATAGTTCGAGACACCCAAAACTCGTCCACGGTCTCCTTCATCTCTTACCCTTTCCAATGACGATGAGTTTGGTCTAAACTACCCCTCACCCCTCGTTCCGCGGAATTGACCGCAGGGGTCTGCTCCAACGGTTCTGTGATCTGCTTCTGTCCCTTATCGACGACATCGGTGCTTTCTCTCTCTCTCTCTCTCTCTCTCTCTCTCTCTCTCCCTGTCATATAGTCAGTTTCTTTCAGAAAGTCTTGCAGGGATAAGATGCCAGCAGAAATATTCGAGATCTGTTGCCAAAATTCTCAGAAGCTTATCGCTGGCAACACTGTATAGTGATAAGCGACGAATTAAAATTTTTCATTAAATAAAATTTTATTTCAACAGAATAAAATTAATTGGATATGAATATTAGAAAAAAAATATACTTAGCTTGATTGGTAAATGGAAATATTATATATGAAAAGTAATTAATTAATTAATTGATTGCACTGATTCATAAATTTGGAGAAAAAAATAATTTAGCAGAATACTAAATTGATGATTTCAGTTGTCAAGTAGAAATAAATTGTATATATAGCACATATGTTCACCAATGTCAAGTTCAAAAGTCACCGAGGAATATTGGATCCTGTTGGTGTTCAAAGCATTTCCGTGAATCAGATTTCCACTCGAGAATGTATATTCTCCTTCCCAGTCATGTAAACTTTGTCGCGAGAAAACGAGAGAGAGAGAGAGAGAGAGAGAGAAAATCTACGCTCGGTGAAGTTTTACGCCCACGCTCGCGCGTCCACGGTCTCGCCGGTAAACGTCGTGTCAAGGGTTTGATGGTATAGCAATATAACCCGTGGATTCGGAATCGAGCCCGTTCGCTGGACTTTTATCCTCATAAATCCATCTTCGATATTCATGCAGTTATCAATACGAGTTCAATATTTTTAAAAATACGTTAAAGAGATGGTACATTTTTTAATTACTTACTTTAATTAATTAATTATTAATACATTAATAAATTATACCGATTAACGAATCAATAAATTATACCGATTAACATATCAATAAATTATGCCAATTAACATATCAATAAATTATACCGATTAACAAATCAATAAATTATACCGATTAACGAATCAATAAATTATACCGATTAACAAATCAATAAATTATACCGATTAACGAATCAATAAATTATACCGATTAACGAATCAATAAATTATACCGATTAACACATCAATAAATTATACCGATTAATATATCAATAAATTATACCGATTAACGAATCAATAAAGTATACCGATTAACATATCAATAAATTATAGCGAATCTTCATTTTCATACTTACCAACACTTTGACGATATTAAAGAAATGAAAAATTTGCAAAGTTCAAATAAAATTGATCGTAATTGAAAGTATAATTAGAGAATGGTTGCTAGTCAACAGGACTTTAGCGACATGTTTCATTAGCTTGTTATCTGAGTTCAATAATCTTCACATGTCATCCTTGTATGGATTCGAACGGATGAAAAAAACAACGGATGGTCAACCATGGTCCAGATGACCTTGTGACCTTGTCGGGCCAGCATAGCACACCAATTGGTATCATCCAAAGTTGACATACCCGAAACTCCCTCTCTCTCCTCCCCTCATATAGATGTCAGATATATATATATATCTATAGATATAAAAACGTAGATATGAAAGTGTGCTAGTGATTGGCAGGATCTGCTCATCAACGATCTAGGATCATGGGTCATCGTGCTCTTTTTGCACCGTCACCGATCACAGATTGTAACTGATGACTTAATGAGATATTGGACCAATTCGACCTACGTCTCTCGCCGATTGATGATGGTAAACATCTCGTTCACCATTTTTTTTTTTTTTTCGTTCACTCAGATGACCAATAATGTTCCAAGTCTCTATTAGTTTTCATATTTAATCACGGCTTGGATATTTTATTATATTCACAGAATTTTGAATTTTCAGAATTTTATTATTCACACAGAAAGTGTCGCTTTGTGATAAAAAAAAAAAATACACTCCTAGAAATATTTTTTTTTTTAGAAACTTTTTGCCATATAAATTTTATGAGATTGAGAGATATTGCATGTTTATTATTATGATATTTCCCAATGACATTCGGTATCCCTACGAAATAGCATTAGCAGTTTTACCAATTCGCCAATTATTTTTAACAATATTAGAAAAAAATTTGTTATAAAAAATAAATTAACTGTTATATTGTCTATAATAATTTTTTCATTATTTAAGGAAATTAAGGCAGCGTCTGATTACCTGATAATTATTGGAAAAAAAAAAAATTATAATAACAATAGTATACAGTATGAAATGACAGTATATGTTCCATTTATCCCCCCCCCCCCCCTTCCCATCTAAATTACTTTTCATCCTCGTAATAATTAACATCAGAAAGAATATGGGTCGAATCAGCAATTTAATTAGCAGTGAAAAATGAATAGAAAAATTTAATTTCTACACAGTAAATCTTTTACACTGTACTAAAGTGAGGATTTTTTTTTCAGTCCACCTGGAAGTTGCAATAACTTTAGTTACCCTTTTAATTCCATTTTTCGAATGAAGCACAAAGTTCAGCAACGACTGGACCATTAGGGATCGTATATATCGTTGAACGTTGGGAAAAACTAATGGATCGATGTCGTCCATTTCGAGAAAGTAAGGAAAGTGCAATTAAAAGCTCATTATATTGCAGTTAATATATTTTTTGACCACTTTCTTTACGATATCCACTAAGGGAATGATATTGGATAAATAAATATCAAACTTTGACTATTCATCATCAAAAGCAATACTGAGAGAATTTTCCAGCATCTGTAAAGTACCTCAACCCTCTTTCTTCCCTAAAAAAAAAAAATCGATACGTAACAAGCCGAGAGTATGAGACATTTTTTTTTCCTGTGGACCAACGTCTCAAGAGAGAGGGGGAGGGAGATTGAGAGAGAGAGAGAGAGAGAGAGAGACAGAGATTGAACAATCCGTAAAATAGCACATATGCTTTCATTTTTCACTTTAGGGAGGGTGTAAATTTTTATTGCATTTATTTTTTTCTTGTTCTCTCATTTTTTTTTCCCTTACGATGAGAGAATGCAGGAAACGACTGTGACGATGACAGCAACGACAACGACGACTACAACGACGACGACGACGACGACAAAGATGAAGATGAAGACGACTACGACGACGAAGATGAAGACGAAGACGAGAGGAGAGTTTTGGTCTCTCGTCGAGACTCTTGTGTGACCATCTAGTACAGTTGGTCTCTGTGGTGGTTCCGTCGAGAAAAGCTACGCAAGATAAATTGTTCCCGCTGAGTCTTGCGTTACCGATGCACTCTTTTATTCACCCCTTCCCATTTCTCGACGCCTTTTACGTAGAAACGTAACTTTCCCACTGCGACTGGTGCTCTCTACCGATGTTGCACTGAATTTTCACGACAACCCGACGACTCTTGCGAGAAAGAACAAGAGAGGGAAGAAATACGCGCACACACACACACTCTCATGCAGAGATGCAGGCAAAGAGGGAGAGAGGATGAGAGAATGAGAGAGAGAGAGAGAGAAAATGAGGGGATGAAGGGATGCGAGAGGGAGAGAGAGAGAGAGACGTACGCACACACATGCAGAGATGCAGACAAAGAGAGAGAGAGAGAGAGAGAGAGAGGATGAAAGAAAGAGAGAGAGAGAGAGAGAGGGGATGAAAGAAAGAGAGAGAGAGAGAGAGGGGATGAAAGAAAGAGAGAGAGAGCGAGAGGGGATGAAAGAAAGAGAGAGAGAGAGAAAGAGAGAGAGAGAGAGGATGAAAGAAAGAGAGAGAGAGAGAGAGAGAGAGAGAGAGAGAGAGAGAGAGAGAGGGGATGAAAGAGAGATAGCAGAATGGGAAAGACTGTCCGCCAACCAGTGTCGCATTTACTGCGGCGTGAATTTCACGAGAACGTCTGTTTGCCAGAGAGAATTAGTCTAGCTGACTTTTAGACTGAAAAGTCCTTCCCGCACCGCGGTCATGCATATACATATATGTATCACACGCTACTCTATTTTATTCTCTCAGAATCTGCCTCTCATTAGCAATAAAAAGTAAAATAAAATAAAACTATCAACTTCCAAATTGCGTTTCTCATTAAAAGTTTCTCTGCATTATCATTGAAGAAGTCGATGAAGATATATGGTTTTTTTTTTATTCGGTGTGTGAAGCTCGTTGAGTCCTGAGAATTTTTGGAAGCTTGAAAAGTATCGAAATGTAATATTATATAATTTAATTGCCTTCTTATATAGAGAAGATTTTTTTTTTTTAATACTCCAATCAGTTGTAATAAAATTGACGATTGAAGAATATTTTTTATCGTTTCTGATTCAATTTTTCCTTATTTTTCATGTCTTCTAAAATAAAGAATTAAAATTTCATGGAGTTTGTGTTTTTGCTGATAATTGGAAAATCCACAGCATTTTTTTTTATCAATTTGGTCAGAACCGTAACGATAATTTTCACTTCATTTCTCGTTTGCTTTTCTTTCCCTTAGGGCGTGGCGTTCAACAGGCCTGGCATCGTACCAAAATTTCTATCTCTACTCTTCAATTCTCTCCCTTTCTTCGTCCATTTCTCCTTTTCACTCACCATCCCTTCCTTATATTCCTCTTTTCCCCTTGTTTCTCCGACTCGCCGATATTTTTTTCCATCGTACTCAATTGTACTCGCAAGGGTGTGGTGCAGCACATCCACCCTTATGTACAGAAATCAAGTACGAAAAAGAGAGTACAAAAAATCTACAAATATGCCCTCCACAGTCAAAGGTCACCCGTTGTCCAATGCCCAGCTCGAGGCTAGAGTCTCCAAATTGCCCCCCCGCCCCTCCACCCCGATCCTGCTGCCCTCTGAAGAAAGGGCGACGAGCCTCTACTCCATAATTCTTCACAAATTCGTCCTTAAACCGCCCGTTCATCCCTCTACGCAGAGCATAGCCGCATCATACAGATGGACTCTAGTAACACCGGAAAAAGTCGTGTCTGACCAAAACGTTCCATTACTACTTGCTGATCGCATACAAGTTCATATGTAATTGACCGCAGAGAACGATCCGATGAATATTCTAAAAAGACTGACTTCCTTCCCCCTCGGTGGAGGGGGATGAAAAAAGGGCAACGAGTCTCTACTCCATAATTCTTCACAAATTTGTCCTTAAACCGCCCGTTCATCCCTCTACGCAGAGCATAGCCGCATGAAACAGATGGACTCTAGTAACACCGAAAAAAGTCGTGTCTGACCAAAACGTTCTATTACTACTTGCTGACCGTATACAAGTTCATATGTAATTGACCGCAGAGAACGATCCGATGAATATTCTAAAAAGACTGAATTCCTTCCCCCTCGGTGGAGGGGGATGAAAAAAGGGCAACGTGTCTCTACTCCATAATTCTTCACAAATTCGTCCTTAAACCGCCCGTTCATCCCTCTACGCAGAGCATAGCCGCATGATACAGATGGACCGAAAAAAATCGCGTCTGACCAAAACGTTCCATTACTACTTGCTGATCGTATACAAGTTCATATGTAATTGACCGCAGAGAACGATCCGATGAATATTCTAAAAAGACTGAATTCCTTCCCCCTCGGTGGAGGGGGATGAAAAAAGGGCAACGAGTCTCTACTCCATAATTCTTCACAAATTTGTCCTTAAACCGCCCGTTCATCCCTCTACACAGAGCATAGCCGCATGAAACAGATGGACTCTAGTAACACCGAAAAAAGTCGTGTCTGACCAAAACGTTCTATTACTACTTGCTGACCGTATACAAGTTCATATGTAATTGACCGCAGAGAACGATCCGATGAATATTCTAAAAAGACTGAATTCCTTCCCCCTCGGTGGAGGGGGATGAAAAAAGGGCAACGTGTCTCTACTCCATAATTCTTCACAAATTCGTCCTTAAACCGCCGTTCATCCCTCTACGCAGAGCATAGCCGCATGATACAGATGGACCGAAAAAAATCGCGTCTGACCAAAACGTTCCATCACTACTTGCTGATCGTATACAAGTTCATATGTAATTGACCGCAGAGAACAATCCGATGAATATTTTAAAAAGACTGAATTCCTTCCCCCTCGGTGGAGGGGGATGAAAAAAGGGCAACGAGTCTCTACTTCATAATTCTTCATAAATTCGTCCTTAAAGCCCCCGTTCATCCCTCTATACAACTCTCATGGTATTATTTAACTCGAGATGTAGGTAAAGAATTATGAATATTAGTGTCACGGTGGGGGCACGGATTTGTTATTATATGCTACGGTATTTAATGATACTAACAGCAATATCTCCCCCCCTCTTTTATATATATGTATATACATATATATTCATCGTCCACAATAATGAACAGCGAGCAATACTATGGAATTCTGTACAAGTTAAATGGCCGTACGTGATTTCATAAAAATCTCTCTCTCTCTCTCTCCCTTCCTCTTCCTCCTCCTCTCTTTCTCTTCCTCGTCCTCTCTTTCTCTCTCTTCCTCTTCCTCGTCCTCCCTTTCTCTCTCTCTCCTAGTTACAGGAAAACGATGGAAAATAATTACAACGTTGGACGTCAACTGACGACGAGTCGGTCGTGAGGAGGTGCAAGGAGAGTGGGCGCGTTACGTTATCGCTAAAAGCGCGTTATCTCGATCGATAAATAACGCCCTGGCTAACGGAGGAACACGCCAGCCAAACCTCCCTACCTTCCTGACTTGCGTTGCAAACTCTCGCCCTCTGACCCCTCGAAAACCTTCCACGGTTCTCGCATCGACATACACGCACACACACACACACATCACTGACACACAACCGGAGCAGGGATTTGATAAAGCCGCTTGATTGTGGCTTCAAGTGGCGTCCGCGATTCCCACAAAAGCCGCGAGAAGCGCGTTTTGCTTGTCTGCTTTTTCCCCTGGTGTGTGACTCATAGCAAAAGAGTCGCACCTAAATATTACCGCAACTAAAATTAATTTCATCGAGGAAAATGGGGATGAAAGTGTAACACTTGGACTTTGTGTTTAAATTTTAACACGAGTGCCGAATCGTAATCGACACAAATAAATTATGGAATTATGAATCGTAATCTTTACTAATGACATCAATAAAAATTTTCGAACGGTTTGTGGCTTTGGGTTTACAATTTATACTGACACTGACAATATCAAGCCCGATGACACTTATCCAGATGGTCAAAGGTCGTCAGGGTTTGATAGAATCCTTTAAATAAATTACGAAGTTTCGTGAATTTGCACCGAAACACTTTAGTTATCTTTAAAGACAAACAAACGAATTCACAGTAAAAAGTATAAAACTGACATTGGCGAGGGGGATTGGCATAATAATTTATAATAATGGTAGGATTTAGTCTATCTATGCAATCATGAAATACATGGAAATATCAAGCTCGATGACCCTTATCCAGATGGTCAAGGGTCGTCAGGATTTGATAGAATCCTTTAAATAAATTACGAAGTTTCGTGAATTTGCACAGAAACACTTTAGTTATCATTAAAGACAAATGAACGAATTCATAGTACAAAGTATAAAACTGACATTGGCGAGGGGGATTGGCATAATAATTTATAATAATGATATAAAATATAAAATATAAAATTATGTTCATGCTTGTAAGAAAAATTATCGATCAATATTTTTCAATCATTTACATTTTTTTTCAACATTGTTTGTCCTGACACAAATATTAGTTATAGTTCGACGACTGAATTAACTCTCGAAATCTGTCCCTTTCTCTCTCTCTCTCTCTTTCCGCATTTGTCACAAACATTTTTCTCGTGGGTGTCGAATTGAACATATACTTATTTTTTCACACACACTCGCACACACACACACATATATATATATATAAAATTTTATAGGGATGAGGGAGGGTCAGAAGGGTAGTTTTGGTGCGCGTGCAGGCGAGTATTACTTTGCGTGTAGCTGCAGTGCGACGAGGGCATCGCGTGACTCGGATTTTCCATTCGACGCCCAGTCTTGTTCAAATCTACCCTACACCATACCTGTACTCATACTATGATTCTCGCCTACTCGAGGCTTACACACTATTGCCCACGTTACAAACTATATATTCATCCCCTATCGTCCCTTTCTCACGCCTTTTCTCCCCCGCGTTACTTTTCATCATGGAACTCCAGCTCGCACATACAGTCAAGTCTCGAATAATTTAATCACACAAGAGAGATTGGAGGGTGTAATCAGACCCAGAAAAATCACGTCTAAGCTAATAATATTCGTGAAATTTTTTAAATTCTAATCACTAGTTGACTATCCAACTCCATTAATTCCAGGGAAAAAGATCCGAGTGACAAGAATAATAAATTATGTAAAATTATAGAAATGTATACGATATATATTTTTCACACAAACTTGGAAGAATGAAAATTGCAAAATTGTCATCAAAGTAGAAAAAAAAATTCCACCAGAATTTGGCATCTGTTCCGCCATCAGGAACCCTTTCAGGTTCACTCGTGAGCCTAAAAGTGCCCCAAGTGTTCAGCTTATTCAAGATTAAATTGTAGTTTCACCCTCTTTTAATCTGTTTTTCAACCCAGCCACTTGCTTGATCTGATTTTCTGTCCCGGGCACTCACGCGTTAACGGGAGAGGGATGAGCCAGTGGTACAGCACCAGCAGCAGCAGCAGCAGCAGTAGTAAAGCTCCACGTGTTATCCGTGTCGATCCCTATTCGCCTAATAATAGCATATAGAGGCCAATGTAGCGCATGTGTAGAGTTTATAGGCTTGCTTGTTCGTCTCATTTGGGATATCATCCCCCACCCTCCTCCTCCACCCTCCACCCTCACCCTCCACCTCCTTTATAATACCCCTTGCAACGTGTCGAAGTACACAGTGATAAACAATGCTTGTAAAGGTTAGATGGATACATGAGACAAATATTTTGTCAATGACTATATATACTATGTATATATGACGATGGTATAACATCCCCCCAAGACATAACCTATTCTCTCCACTGGTTTGTATATTACCAACCCTTACCAATATTCTCTACAGACTCCCTGGCATGGGGTGTGTGTGTGATTGTCCCAGCATCAGCCCAACAATGGGCTAACCACGCATCGTTGTCCTCTATCTATATGCATAAGTCCCCGATACGTTTATTAGTAAACCCTGACGTACTTGATGTGACACTCAAACTCTGACGTGAATTCCAGCTGGTTTCTATCGATGAATTAATACGACAATGGCGTCCAGACTGCCATGAGTTTATGCCAAACCATTTCGAATAAGTTTGACCAATCAATATGATTTGTGATTTCGATAGACAATGATAATATGGGGGGAGGGGGTTGACCGGATATAATGGGACACCCTGTATGTATATTCGTGACAAGGGAGAATAACAGCGACGATGTTTGATGAACGTAAACCATGAAAATCTGATGGTTACACATTATGCGAAGAATCTTGATGTAATGTAAATCTGTCAACATGTAGGATCTGCATCAAACATCCCCAGCAGATTCTTGTTTCTCCATTTTGTTAATCGATCGAATTCAAGACGCTCAAAGTTTACGATTCTTATGTAAAATCTTCAGCAATGGAATCCGGAAGTGGAGAATTGACAAGAATACGATCTCGCGAATGAAAAACGAAAAATCTAACCTAGGTTAGCGTACAATGGTGAGTTTGAGACTTCGGAGTTCACCAGAGGGCACACCTTTTGCCACAATAGCCACAAACCAGAGGGACGAAAAGCAGAATATAATATACAGCAGAGAGCCATCGACTATTCTATGGTAGTATCAGCAATGGAATCTGGAAGTGGAGAATTGATAAGAATACGAGAAACGAAAAGTCTAACCTAGGTTAGCGTGCAATGGTGAGTTTGAGACTTTGGAGTTCACCAGATGGCACACCTTTTGCCATGGTCAGGCACCAAGAGAAAAACTTATAGCCACATACCAGAGAGACGAAAAGCAGAATATAATATACAGCAGAGAGCCATCACTTATTCTATGGTAGTATCAGCAATGGAATCCGGAAGTGGAGAATTGATAAGAATACGAGAAACGAAAAGTCTAACCTAGGTTAGCGTGCAATGGTGAGTTTGAGACTTTGGAGTTCACCAGATGGCACACCTTTTGCCATGGTCAGGCACCAAGAGAAAAACTTATAGCCACAAACCAGAGAGACGAAAAGCAGAATATAATATACAGCAGAGAGCCATCGACTATTCTATTGTAGTATCAGCAATGGAATCCGGAAGTGGAGAATTGATAAGAATACGAAAAACGAAAAGTCTAACCTAGGTTAGCGTGCAATGATGAGTTTGAGACTTTGGAGTTCACCAGATGGCACACCTTTTGCCATGGTCAGGCACCAAGAGAAAAACTTATAGCCACAAACCAGAGAGACGAAAAGCAGAATATAATATACAGCAGAGAGCCATCGACTATTCTATTGTAGTATCAGCAATGGAATCCGGAAGTGGAGAATTGATAAGAATACGAAAAACGAAAAGTCTAACCTAGGTTAGCGTGCAATGATGAGTTTGAGACTTTGGAGTTCACCAGAGGGCACACTATTTGCCATGGTCAGGCACCAAGAGAAAAACTTATAGCCACAAACCAGAGAGACGAAAATCAGAATATAATATACAGCAGAGAGCCATCGACTATTCTATGGTAGTATCAGCAATGGAATCCGGAAGTGGAGAATTGATAAGAATACGAGAAACGAAAAGTCTAACCTAGGTTAGCGTGCAATGATGAGTTTGAGACTTTGGAGTTCACCAGAGGGCACACCTTTTGCCACAATAGCCACAAACCAGAGAGACGAGCCAGCCATATTCTATGGTAGTATCAGCAATGGCGAAGAGCTTGGGCACTGCAGCAAAGTGCATACTTGGTCCAACGTTGCATCTGTGTCCACCTGGGTCGCATATTGCCCATCCCCTCCTGGATGGGGTACATTCCGCCTCTCTGCCCGAGATTCATTATTCAGGGGATGGCGCAATGACGCTCCTCCCTTTAAATTATATATATATATATATATATATATATATATATATATATGTATGTATACATCGTATCTACGTGTATATGGACCTAGATAGGTATCTGGTAACTCGTGATGTCGTGCCCGATTCTACATGTTAAGGGACCTCCAACGTCCTCTCTCTCTCTCCCTCCCTCCCTCCCTCTCTCTCCTCCTTTTTCGTCTATACACGAGGCTTTATCTCCCCAAAAGCTCTCTGGGTGAAACGCGATCTGCCTTGTGAAACGAAGCAAACCATGTTTTAACCCCGTTGTTGTAAGTTGTAACTTGAGAAGTGCTGAGAGGATTCGCAGGGCTCATCGAAGCTTCTACCGTTAACATCAACATAACGTTCGTCTCTCCCTCTCTCTCTCTCTCTCTCTGCCTTCATCTCAAAATTCATGACAAGTTTCTGAAACTGCTGTCTCGTGTTACCTTACATGTTTAATATTGTCATATCTTGAGCGGCTCATATTATGTACTTTTCCGGTTACCTTTTATCAGACAACTGCTAATTAATAATACGCCATTTTATAACGATAATACCCTCTTATTGGATACATAATCGGTATTCAGCAGTTATATATATTTTCAATTGTTTAATTTTATAATACGCCATTTTATAACGATAATACCCTCTTATTGGATACATAAATGGTAATTTTTATTATGAATAAAACGTTTGGGGGATGACATGAAATTTTTTCGAATTTTTGATACCGCATATATACAGCTTTTCCATGAGGTTTTTTTTTTTTCTACTGCACCCTCCAAGACATTGTTAAGAAATCAGATACAGAAAGGAAGGGAAGAAAAATCAGGGTGGGTCGTTCTGATAGGGGGGAAAGATCGAACGCCCTGTGGGGTCCCACGTGGGCTCGATAATAATGCAAATCTTTCCACCGTCGTCGTCGTCGTCGTCGTCGTTGTTCTCGTTCCTCCCTCGCCTACACCGAATAGAGAATATATATCTTGGAAAAAAAAAAAGGTTGCAATGTATTCACGAATTGACTCACTTATCTTCGAAGAAGCGACGAGAAAAGCATAACAATTCAACAGCCTCGCGAATACGTTTGATTTTCTTCGTTTCTTGTTCCTTCCATTTCACGAATTTTCATCCATTTAATTTTTCTTTCAATTCCGTCAGAGCTCAATATCTAATATCAACGTAAATTTTACTCTCTCACAAAGTCATAAAGTGGAATATCTTGAAAATATTTTTTTTTTCTATCGGCAAAAAAATATTCTTCACTTGAGTTTCAATCAACGTAAAAATATCTGACTGTTTAGTATTTAAGAAAAAAAACATCCCCATGAAAAAACTTAAAAATAAGAATTTTTATTAATTTTTTTTCACCACAATTAATTTGAAAATAAATTCCAGCCTCTTACAATTATTCCTTCTTCTTGAAAAATGCCTAATTACAAAACAGCATTACCCCCTACTAAACAACTATTTATAGGTCAGATAAATTAATGAAAATTAATAAATTAAGTCCGAAGTAAATTTTATGTGCAACGTTCTGGGATCGAATGGTGGGCGTACTGATACAAATAAATTTTTAATTCATTTATTAATATCACTCTAGCATTTATTTGGGTTCGTATTACATTTTTTCTATGTACATGCATACGTTTATTTATCGATATTAACTTATTTACAGGATACGTACCTAGGAGTATCTACGAGATTTTGTCGAGATGCTTTATGCTGTCGTCTTTATATTTTGTTGTACATATTTTTATTATTATTATTATTATCTATATATATAAATATATATAAATATATATATATATATATATATATATATATAAATATATATATATATATATATATATATATATGAAGAGATATATATATGTATATATATATATATCCTCCTCTCCCCCTCCAGAGAGAGAGAGAGAGAGAGGAGGAGAGGAGAGCACACATCGGCGTTCAATTGATTGCGCTGAGCTCTACTACTGTGAGGTGGGTTGGTGGTGCTGCCATTGCGGGATGGTAAACTGTTAGGAAGGAGAAAGCTTGCCGCGTGCGGTATGGTTTTGCACGCGTTCGTTAGCCCTCTCACCCAATTCCCTCGTCACCAGCCACAAACTCTGCCTCGTACTCTCTCTCTCTCTCTCTCTCCTCTCCAGCCACCAGCCAGTTTGACTTTGTTAAATTATTGACCCAAAAGCTCTCTCACGTTGTCTCTCTCTCTTTTGTTACATGTATATGTACAATACAAAGGCGAAAACAAAAAAAAAAAAAAAACGTGAGAAAAAGAGATTGGTACATATTTTTACCAATCTCGAATAAAACCGAAAGCGAATTTTCAATATCACATTTATTAATACATTTTGAGAAAAATTTTGTCAAATGTATTAATATTTCATTTGAGATTTTTTTTTTTTTTTTTTTTGGAGAATGCCAAACTCAACATCTCATTTTAATTATATATATTTATTGTTTTTGTTAAATTTCTTGTGCGATTTAATAAATATGCCATTATTCTAATTAATATTTATCATGTGTATTTATTCCTCGATTTTTATTGGTCTCTGACCGCCACATCCGGTTACCAAAATTCCAATGATTGCAGCTATTTCCGAGGACTTTTTGGCCATCACTTTTGCCTCTGTTGACCCTGTTCAGGATTTCGATCCGGCAACACCACTCCATTGCGTCTTTCGTTAAATCCGACCGGACGGTTTTGGCCAATCGGATTCCGAAGCTCCACCGCCATTCCACGACGTCTTTCGTTAAATCCGATCGGACGTTCTTGACGATTCCGATGCTGTACTCTCTGATTTATTTCTCCATTTTGCTGCGCTTGGCCGTTACCATCTTGATGCAGTTGGCGGTTACCCATTTGCATCAGTCGGTCGTTACCATCGGATCTTCGTCCGAGTATCTCGTTGGATGGTGCATTTCGAATTTTTCTCATCAAGTTGAGCCCATTGGAAGCTGCTAAATTTGATGCCAAGACTGCATGAGCTATGGCAGTTGTCGCCAAAACTGCTACCAGTGGAAAAAATGCTAAGTAGAATTTCATGATAAGTTTTTCTTCTTCTTCTTCTTCTTGTCTTTTATCAATGAAAATTACAATTGAAGGTTCTTTTTGTCGCTTCAATCTGTAACCAATTTTATGAAAATTGTCCCTATATAAATTTAATGAAAACCCGGTAACATTCTATTAGAAAGTAGATATAGTTGTCAAGAAAATGTACAATTTTTCCAAATATTCGAATAGCATATTTGGGACGGAAAAAATACAGGAATTTTATCAATTTTTGATTACAATTAACTTGGAATATTTTTCAACCCGAATACTATTCATCGTATAAAAAAAATCATTAAAACATAAAATTTAAGTAATTCAATGGGCTTATTGATAAAAAAATTTCTGTAGTCTTCCAAAAGCTTTAATATGCTATTTTCGGATCAAATAAAGTTTCATCTTATTTTTTTCTCAAAATTAATATGTCAATGTATCTCAAAATGAGAATGTATTTTTTTCGATTATATTAATTATTTTGTATATGCAGTAGACAAGTTCTTTTTAAAATTATTTTTTTCAAAATGGACAAATATCAGTGGGGTGTCACAGCAAAAATGGGTGCGCATAATTTTTTTTTTTAATGTCAAACAGTCGAATTCTAGAGTTACATAATAACCTTAGACCATTAGGTCGAAAAGTGTAATGGTATTGTGGATAATCAGTCATACACAAATATGCATATAAAATAGATTCTCGAGCACGAATTAACAAAAACAAAAATGAATGTGACGTGTGGTGAAAGATTAAGCGCCTTGGCTATCATTCCATTAATTTTATAAAAAAAAAAAAAAAACGCAAAGGTTCAAAATATACAAAATATATATAAATTCAATGTATATCCTCATAATTAATTTTTAAGACGAAAAATCAGTAAATAAATACCTCAAGATGTCGATTTTGATGAATTCTGATTTTTTGATACTGGATTCTGGATTTTGATTTCGCACACACGACGAGAATTTCAATACAGAAATATAATGTTGACGTTGAACTTTTTGTAGTGTAGACTCGATCGCGAAACGTGGCTATATATATACCCAATTTTATCGATTCCGAACACATTTTGATTTTTAAAGTTATTACTTTTGTACAGTTATTTCAAGGCTGTATTATTTATTACAATGGATGACTAAGAAAAAAAAAATTCCAAGAATTTGCTGCAAAAAAAAAAAGAAATAAAAAAAAAGTTTTCTATATCTTTATAGTTTAGCACGGGAGCGCGAAGGTTATACGAAGTTCGCAATTTAAATTGCGCAGCAGAATAGCGTGCAATTAAATCGACTTTGCGCGCGTGCCGAATGTATTATTGATGCAAAAGGTGTGAACAAAAAAAAATGAAAATCATTGCCGATGAAATATTTTGCGAATGGATTATCCCAGCATAATCGTGTGAGAGAAACATTATTTAATCGCATTATTGAGATTTAGGATAATCCAAAATACAGAGTGAATATAACTTTTTATTACGAGGCATGAAAGTCTCGGATAAAAAAAAAAGTTTTTCACAAAAATATTATTTTTGAAACGGATATTGTTCATAATATATTTTCAAACATTTCTTGGATCATTTTTTGTTAAAGGTATAAAATTTTTTTAAATAATTTTTGGTACATTCAGACTGTAGTGCGTAAATTAGTACATCGTCCGACTGCCTAAAACCCTACGATCGTAGTCTGTGGCCGGTTTTTGTCATGAGTCCGTTTCTCGGGGACGGTCCGATCACGAGATCGTAAGTATGGGAGTGTGACGACGTGTCAGTAGTGAAATTTGATTATAGTCAGACCGCATCTACCCGTGGATGTTGTTCTGTCATAAGTCAATATTAACAGACTTGACAGTCTTATCATTGCTTAATATTCTTTATATTTTTCGGCTGTGATAAAAATTATTACAAATATAATTTTTGTATGCAAAAAACTATTTTTTTTCTTTTAAACTGTTTTCAATTCTTTTAGATCTCATGTAATAAATTTTCATCCGATTACACTTTTGATTATTTAATTATTATTATTTAAGTGATCTTATTAATTGTTAAAATAAACTAAATGGGCAACGAAGTTGCCCATGGACAAAAAACATATTGACTTTATTATTTAAAAGAAAAATTATAACGTTGAAGCGTCCCCAAGTCTAACGTTGCAAAGAATGCTTGAAGGCGATATGAGAATCAAGGTTGTCTCAGTTTTTATTATTTTCTTATCATTACGAGTAATTTTTGCCACAACACGAAGCCGATCATAAGGAAAAAACATATCAATTTTATTATAAAAAAAAGTTTTATGACGATGAACCGTTCGCAAGAATGTGTCAGGGTGATATGAGATTCAAGGTTGCCACGATTTTCCATTATTTTTTTTATCATTACGAGAATTTTATTCCCAGCAACATAGCCGGTCATAAGGGAAAAAAAACATATCGATTTTTTTATTTGAAAAAAAAAACGTTTTATGAGAATAAAACTTAGTCGATCGTTTCACAAATATCCTCGAGATAAACTGAAGTTACGACTGTCCCTGTATTAAAAAAAAAATCTAAGAAAATATAATGTTTTTTTTAGGACTGTCATCGTGTGAAAAAAAGAATTCTATTCTGTTCTGGATGTTTTTCCAAAGCCAAAACATTTTTTTTTTTCTGTGTGTAGCTCAACCAGCCACGACAACCCATGTCGATTTTGTGACCATATAGGTGCCTTCTCTCGCTGAAGAGTCGACGGTACCATTATCGGGTTAACGTCACTCGGCAATTAAAAAAAAATCTTTCACGATTTTTTAATTTATTGGCGAGCTCATTCTTATTGCATATCTTGGACCCAATTTCTTCTTCGGACTGGAATATTTATAAGCAAACGATAGGCTCGATAATTCTCTGATTCTTCTTAAGTAAAAAACTTCAAGGTCAACGAGCCACGACAACCCATGTCGATTTTATGACCATATACGTGCCTTCTCTCGCTGAAGAGTCGACGGTACCATTATCGGGTTAACGTCACTCGGCAATTAAAAAAAAAATCTTTCACGATTTTTTAATTTATTGGCGAGCTCATTCTTATTGCATATCTTGGACCCAATTTCTTCTTCGGACTGGAATATTTATAAGCAAACGATAGGCTCGCTAATTCTCTGATTCTTCTTAAGTAAAAAACTTCAAGGTCAACGAGCCACGACAACCCATGTCGATTTTGTGACCATATAACGTGCCTTCTCTCGCTGAAGAGTCGTCGGTACCATTATCGGGTTAACGTCACTCGGCACTAGTACAGTGCACAAAATACTCGAGTGCGAGCACAACCCTGAGGTCGAGCTAATCACAAAACTCGTCGCGTTTCCAACTCGTTCGCAGCCGCAACAGAGCTCACTTCCGGCTCATCTATTGTCTGTCGCTAACTACCGGTGGCGTCTTAATTAAAAGTTTATCCCATCCCATCTTTTCTTCCCATATAGCTCGAGTAACCCTCGCCCTTCACCCCCCCCCCTCATCCCCCCACCAAGCCTCCCCACCCCTCTCTATACATGGCATATATGTGGTTACTCTCGTTACGTTTACATTAACGTTCGCTCGTTCGTGGCTTTTATGCATGTGTAAAATGATATTGAAGTTTCATAAAATGAGCAGGGAAACGAGCAGGGACGAGCAGGGTTGTAGGGTGCAATAGGTCACTCGCTAATATCGCGCATGTGTTGTGTAAAAAAAAAAAAAAACCTTCAATAAAATTTATCTTGGAAGAAAAAAATAATTCTTGGTACTTTTTATTTTAGTGTTTTTTTTGGAAAATTGAAATCGATTTATAGCCCAAAATTTCTGTTGGTTCCTCGTCGTCGTTAATTGCCCAATTTATCTCACGTTTAATTACAATTTTTGATTTATTTTGAGCAAACTGTCCGCAATTTTTTTGACTGCGTGTCGTATATAATTGACACGAGGAAATAGCTGGAACGACAATTTTCCATTTTGTTCGCTCAATGATATATTAATTTTATTTTATATGAACGAAAAATATGAGAGAATTAAAGTAATTTTTAAGATTAATTAAATGTATATTTTTTTTTTTCATCAACAGACGATATTTTGGAAAATTCATAATTTGAATTTGGGCAGTCAAGTTTTATCTCTAATTTTCGACCGTACTCAACTCAACTCAAAGACTTCGACTCAAAGACTCATAAAAACGTGAAAGAAAACAACTTGTGAGGAGAGAATGAAGTAGGTAAAAATCTGGCTCTTTTTTTTTCTCAATTTTACTTTCATCAAAGATCGCGTAAATCCATTAATGGATAAAACCAAATCCAAATTTATGGATAGAAGAAAAAAAAAATCATCATTTCAGGTGATCCTGCTATAATCAGCAGATATTCACGTAAAAAGGAAAGAATTGCATTCAGTGATGCATTCGCATGTACAATTTCCTTCTACATTTTTCTCACGGGGTCTGTCTGTATGGTAAATTTTATGTTTCGCCACCTCTAAAATTAGCAAACGGTCGGGGGGGTAAAAAAAAAAATGCTTTTGCTCTCCAGCTTGGACATGAATCTCGCGAAGACAGTGCCATGTTATAGTTCTTGCTCTCATGTCCTTTCTGTATGTATGGCGTTGGACGCATTCAGATGCATTGCTGCAAAGCCCGCCTCGGCCGTCACCGTTTCTCTTCGTTACCAAGAGGCCTGGATCAACGTCCGTGGAAATGTAATGGCAGAGTAGTGCAAACGTGGGTCCTTCTCTCTCTCTCTCTCGCTCTCTCCCCCCCCTCCACCCCTCTCTCTCTCTCTCTCTCCCTCTCTCTCTCTCTCTCTCTCTCTCTCTCTCTCTCTCTCTCTCTCTCTCTCTCTCTCTCTCTCTCTCTCTCTCTCTCTCTCTCTCTCTCTCTCTCTCTCTCTCTCTCTCTCTCTCTCTCTCTCTCTCTCTCTCTCTCTCTCTCTCTCTCTCTCTCTCTCTCTCTCTCTCTCTCTCTCTCTCTCTCTCTCTCTCTCTTTCTATATATATAACGTATAACGTTACCCCCTGCTGGGTGTACTGGTGCACAAGCACAGAAGGAACGTTGCACCAGTTATACGGCAAACCCTCTCGCGAGATTTATGCGACGTTCGAACGATTTCCCCCGACGTTGCGAAGCGCCCCGGGGTTACCCAGGGCACCCGGTGTGCAATGGCGGTACCAAGCGAATGAGGGATGCAACGAGAGCGAGAGAGAGGAGAGAGAGAGAGAGAGAGAGAGAGAGAGAGAAAGAGAGAGAGAGAGAGAGAGAGAGAGAAAGAGAGAGAGAGAGAGAGAGAGAGAGAGAGAGAGAGAGAGAGAGAGAGAGAGAGAGAGAGAGAGAGAGAGGAGAGAGATGAGAGAGAGAGAGAGAGACAGAGAGAGCGAGGGAGGGAGGGAGGGAGGGAGGGAGAGAGAGAGAGAGAGAGAGAGAGAGAGAGAGAGAGCGAATTGGCTTTGGCACTCAAGTGTTGGCTCTGTACAACGCGCACACGCAGTAGGCACACAAAGACGAGCTTTTGATATAACTGTGCATATATATATATACATGTATATACATATATACTCGTGGGACTGACGGGAGATCTCTTGACGATTTTCCTGATGGGACGAGAAACGTGGGAATTCTCAACAGAATGAGGGAAAAAGCGCGAGGTGGATAGTGTGAGGGTTGAAGCGAGAATAGTAAGAGGAAAGAGGGCAAAAGGATTGTTCGGTGCAATGAGAGGGATAATATTACGTAGAATAATGGGCTTATAAATGTCACAGGCAATTATATACCGAGCCAGAAAATAGCACAGGGAAAAGAAATACGACATTACGAGTAGCTCGACACTTAATGGCTTTTTCTTCTTTCAATATCCATTTATTTTAACGCTTTTAGTGGCAAATACACACATACACATACACATTAATATTAATTATAACGTGCGAGTGTACGAGGTTTACAAATTCCCTGCAGCTAATACAGCACTATAATATATATAGCTATCTAATATTATTTTTCTTACATTTTTCATCCCTTGTTATTTTTTTGTATGTCAATAATGATCATCAGAGATTTGTGAGATAATTATTATCGAGTGAATATTACATAAAATCAAATGAGCTTTAGTCTATTTAATGTTTTCCCTATATTAATAATGATAAAAATTTCATCTATCCACGCTCATTGACGATCAAATATTCTAGTTATAATATGTAGGATTTATAGCGAGTGTACGAGGTTTACAAATTCCCTGCAGCTAATACAGCACTATAATATATATCGATATAGCATATATATAGGGGGGGGAACTTTGTGTAAACACCCTTAAAAGGGTATACCTGAAAATAAATAACTAACTAACTATATATCTATATAGCTATCTAATATTATTTTTCTTACATTTTTCATCCCTTGTTATTTTTTGATATGTCAATAATGATCATCAGAGATTTGTGAGATAATTATTATCGAGTGAATATTACATAAAATCAAATGAGCTTTAGTCTATTTAATGTTTTCCCTATATTAATAATGATAAAAATTTCATCTGTCCCCGCTCATTGACGATTAATTATTCTGATTATAATATGTAGGATTTATTGAAATATTAATATGTTATATATGATTAGCTAAATTTCATTACCTTACTGTCCATTTCAGTGAGAAAAATTGGCAATCTCAGCAAAAAATATTCAAGACCTTTTGAGCCTGCAGACAAAAATATTTTTGCTGACAGTAAAAAATTGAAAGTTGGAGTAACTTTTTTTTTCAAATTAAATTAGAACGAGGAGAATAGTTTATAGATCGTGATATTACGAAAAGGCTATTAAAATTAGTATTCTAATGGCATAGAAGCAATTTCTGTGGGAATAAATTGTGATAATATCGAGTATCGAGTATTTATTGAACTGTTAATTTGTTATCATGGGGGTTATATCTGCATCAAATTTCATTACGTTAATGTCGATTTCAGTGAGAAAAATTGGCAATGTCAGCAAAAAATATTCAAGACCTTTTGAGCCTGCAGACAAAAATATTTTTGCTGACAGTAAAAAATTGAAAGTTGGAGTAACTTTTTTTTTTTTAATTAAATTAGAACGAGGAGAATAGTTTATGGATCGTGATATTACGAAAAGGCTATTAAAATTAGTATTCTAATGGCATAGAAGCAATTTATGTGGGAATAAATAGTGATAATATCGAGTGTATCACGTAGATTCAATATAGTACGATATATACAATTACGTTGTTGGTATAATACAGGCACATTCATTTAGATATCTTTGTGTGCGAGGAAGAGAGAGAGAGAGAGAGAGAGAGAGAGAGAGAGAGAGGCAGATAGGCCGAGAGCGAGTGAATCTCCGAGTCACTAATGAGACATTACGGATATTAGATATCCAAATATCCGATATGAGCGCATATAACATCAACCACAACTACCCTATATGAACGTCCCTCTCGTCTACCGCCCAATCTGTATTTACGTGCTGGTCAAACCCAACATCAAGTCTCTCAGCTCGTTATCTACAACGATGGATAATATGTACGTTGGGGAATATATATATATATATATATATATATATATATATATATATATATATATATGACGTAGTTTAGTAAGATAAACTAGTGGCTTCTCATTCGAATAAATTCTGCTTCAACAATCACGAATCGTGCGATATCCAAAAAAAAAAAAAATGAACTAATTGAAGTAAAAATATGAAAAATATGAATTAATTTAGTTTAGGTGAAAAATATGTATTCTATATATATATAATGTGTAAGTATAGAGTTATAGGTGAAAAACTGAAGCAATCTATTGGAATTAAAAAATTAAAAAATACGCATGTATAATTAAGATATTTCGAGACTCAATTATTTAAAGATCAACAAATATATTTTTCAACAATATAAAGGTTTTTTTGTTTATTAAAAATGTAATGTTTATTTATTATTATTTATAAGCGAAATTTCGAAGTGTTGATTGATTTTTGAGTCAATTTGCATGCACATGTAATATTATCAGTATAATTTTATACGATATGTGTGAACCGGCAGTTTGCAAAGTCTTTCAAAAAGTGTCCTCTTTGACGCAATGGGGGAAGAGAGAGTGAGAGAGCTTCGACAAGTAACGGAACAATTTTCCAGTTGCTGGGAATAAAAATAGAAAAAAAAAAAAACTGATAAATTCTAGAGGTAGTCAACTGGGTCAATCGTTGAACGTATCAAAGAGAATATCCAAGCAAAGTGGTAAAATTGAAGAGAAGGTTTAAAAGAGGGATGATGCTGAGGGAGAATTTTCGCTGAGGGACTTAAAAATTTCTTGTCGTTTACGATATATGAAACTTAACTATCTGGGGACAGATGTCGACCATCCACGATCCATGATCCACGATCTCTATTCTACAGCTTCTGGGGACATTTATCTCGGCGTTTTCGATGCACGATGGAGCAAAAACTCGACAAAAAATCTGGTAAAACGATTCTGGCAAATTCTCTTTATTAAAATTCTCGTCTAAAAATATAAGGACTTGATACATTTTTTCCCTGCTATATGAATTGAGATTATGCACTTTTTATTAACTATTATTTTATTAAATATTATTGTGTATAAAAAAAAAAAAAAAAAAAATGTTTGACCTAACACACGCGGTCACGTATATATAGACAAGTCCATGCACACTGACACTCGCACGAGCTACAATTCGTACAGAATAATAATTCGAAGCAGACCAATGAATCCTATTATATTTCCTATGTTTCTCTGACTCTCGAGGGCTGCTTCAACCCCGTCCTCGAGTTTGAACCTCGGCTCCAATTACCGTCATGGTGAAAAATAGAGTAGCTCAGGAACGTTGCTTCGACCACCCGCGGCTGGATGGATGTTCGTGGCTGTGTTTCTCCACTCTCTTCATTCTTCCACTCGTTTTCTCTCCTTTCACCAATTTCTCTCTCTCTCTCTCTCTCTCTTTCTTTCTCTCTCTCTCTCTCTCTCTCTCTCTCTCTTTCTTTCTTTCTTTCTCTCTCTCTCTCTCTCTTTCTTTCTTTCTTTCTCTCTCTCTCTCTTTCTTTCTTTCTTTCTCTCTCTCTCTCTTCTCTCTCTCTCTCTCTCTCTCTCTCTCTCTCACCCTCTCTCTCTCGTTTCCCACGTGTCTTTCTACCTCACTCGTTGAGACAGAGAGAGGATCGGCGCTCGAGTTGGAAAAATAAAACCGGGCCTTATATCGACATACGAAGGAAAAGGATTAAAAAAAAAGGGGAGGAACCGGGGGTTGAAAAAAAAGCATCTGATTGCGTACAGCAAAATTTTGGGGGGGAGATGGGGGAGAAAGTAAGGGAGAATGAGAAATACCGAGAGACTGAAGTAGAGAAAAATAGAGAGAGAGAGAGAATGCGATAAGCAAATTTTCTTACTTTTTGTTCTTCCTGGAACGCACTTTCACCCCTATATACTATACTCTTGTTTTTGTTTTTTTCGTCCCTCGTGACTTTTTCCCAGGTTTTTGTTGTTGTATTTCTCGATCACGATATTTTTCAGTATTTTTTCACTTTGCATATTATTTTTTCTTCAAATCGTTTTCCATATTTCTCGCTCTCTTCAGCGCGCTCTTATATCTATTCTTTCCTCGATTCGTAGGTCGGGCATCGCACATATCGATATATCGCGTCTTTAAAATTCTACGTGGCGTATCGGCTACGTACGAGCATGTAATATACGTCCGTATCGTTTTATTTTTGGAAACTTGATATAGATATGTATATATATATTTATATATTTATATATATATATATTTATTTATATATATATATATATATATATATATATATATATATATATATATATATATTTATTTATATATGCATATTATTTGGGTTTATATACGAGGACCCAAGGGAGAACGAGATGGGAAAAGGGGAATCTGAGCAACCCCTCCCAGCCACCACCACGACGTAGGTACCAAACACATCCGAGTGGTATCCGTGCTGGATAAAAAGAAGAAAATGCATAAGTAGAAGAATATAGAAGGGGGGGTGGGGTGGAGAGGGGGGGGGGATGAAAATTATGAGACGAGGGAGACCAAAGTTAATCCCAGACCTACCTATTTTTCAGTTCTCTAGTCTTTCTTTCCGTTTCCTCTCGAATTACTTTTTCTGTCTCGTTCGTTCGCATGAAAAAAAAAAAAAAAAACTAATTTTCAAAAGATTATTCAAGATTTTTTCGAATATTCCAAAAAGTATGAAAATTACATTTGGCAAAAAAAAAGGTGTGTCTAGTGAGTTTGAAAAAAAAATGGCTGTATCTGAAGAACGACTTCAACGATTTTTTTAAGCTCGCTATAAGTTGGGCGACAAATGACCTTGGCAAATTTTTATCTGCATTTTTTTATCTCGATCACTAACTGGCATCTTATTTTATAGAATTCAGAATTTTTTCGAAAAAAAAAAAAAGGGCATGATCGTCGGAGCGATCATCGGTGATGCTTGAAGGTGGATTTTTTTTGTTTTGTTTTCTTTATGAAATTGGAAGCTTACAGTGAGATCGTGAGGGGAAAAAATCTGGACCGGATTCCGTACTTATATGTTCGCTTCTCTGCCAAAGCCATGAGCAAGCTTGCAGCTTCCACAGGGATCCTCTCGCAGTCTTTGTGTGCTTGTGAACGGACTAGGCTCATTTTGCCTCGTGTGTGTCTCACACCGCGACCCCATTGATACTGGAAAGGAGGGAGACGCCGGGCAAGATGCAAATAGGCCAACGGTATAATTTATAACCGTCATGAAACGAGCCGGCTCTCCGGTACCCTTCGTCTTCCTCCCCTCTGTCCTCTTCTTCACCCCTTCTCTTCTACCCCTCTGTCCTCTTCTTCGCCCGTTCTCTTCCACCCCTCTGTCCTCTTCTTCGCCCCTTCTCTTCCGCCCCTCTGTCCTCTTCGTCACGAGTTCTCTTCCTCCCCTCTGTCTTCTTCTTCGCGAGTTCTCTTCCTCCCCTCTGTCTTCTTCTTCGCGAGTTCTCTTCCTCCCCTCTGTCTTCTTCTTCGCGAGTTCTCTTCCTCCCTCTGTCTTCTTCTTCGCGAGTTCTCTTCTACCCCTCTGTCCTCTTCTTCGCCCGTTCTCTTCCACCCCTCTGTCCTCTTCTTCGCCCCTTCTCTTCCGCCCCTCTGTCCTCTTCGTCACGAGTTCTCTTCCTCCCCTCTGTCTTCTTCTTCGCGAGTTCTCTTCCTCCCCTCTGTCTTCTTCTTCGCGAGTTCTCTTCCTCCCCTCTGTCTTCTTCTTCGCGAGTTCTCTTCCTCCCCTCTGTCTTCTTCTTCGCGAGTTCTCTTCTACCCCTCTGTCCTCTTCTTCGCCCGTTCTCTTCCACCCCTCTGTCCTCTTCTTCGCCCCTTCTCTTCCGCCCCTCTGTCCTCTTCTTCTCGAGTTCTCTTCCTCCCCTCTGTCCTCTTCTTCGCGAGTTCTCTTCCTCCCCTCGGTCCTCTTCTTCGCCCCTTCTCTTCCGCCCCTATGTCCTCTTCATCGCCCCTTCTCTTCCACCCCTCTGTCCTCTTCTTCGCGAGTTCTCTTCCTCCCCTCTGTCTTCTTCTTCGCCCCTTCTCTTCCGCCCCTATGTCCTCTTCATCGCCCCTTCTTTTCCACCCCTCTGTCCTCTTCTTCGCGAGTTCTCTTCCTCCCCTCTGTCTTCTTCTTCGCGAGTTCTCTTCCTCCCCTATGTCATCTTCTTCGCGAGTTCTCTTCCTCCCCTATGTCTTCTTCGTCGCCCGTTCTCTTCCGCCCCTTTGTCCTCTTCTTCGCCCCTTCTCTTCCACCCCTCTGTCCTCTTCTTCCCCGTTTCTCTTCCTCCCCTCTGTCCACTCCTTCGCCCCTTCTCTTCCACCCTTCTGTACCCTTCTTCCCCGTTTCTCTTCCTCCCCTCTGTCCACTCCTTCGTCCCTTCTCTTCTACCCCTCTGTCCTCTTCTTCGAGAGTTCTCTTCCACCCCTCTGTCTTTTTCTTCGCGAGTTCTCTTCCTCCCCTATGTCATCTTCTTCGCGAGTTCTCTTCCTCCCCTATGTCCTCTTCTTCCCCTTTCTCTTCCACCCCTCTGTCCTCTTCTTCGCGAGTTCTCTTCCTCCCCTCTGTCTTCTTCTTCGCGAGTTCTCTTCCTCCCCTATGTTCTTTTCTTCGCGAGTTCTCTTCCTCCCCTATGTCATCTTCTTCGTCCGTTCTCTTCCACCCCTATGTCCTCTTCTTCGCCCATTCTCTCCATCGCAGCAATAGGGCCACCTCTTGCTGCACCCAACCCAAACCCACCCCCCCAACGATGATAAAAGCTCGATGAGCATAATCAGCGCGAGAGGATTTTTTTTTGGGGGTGCAGCAGTCGAACTGAAGGCGGTCAAATGTGGCAAAGATCAGTGAGGTGGCGGGTTGCATGAACGAAACTCGTCATACATGTTTTTGCGCGAGCGCACTAGTGTGAGTACATCGGACACGGGGATTTTGCGCGTTATAACCGAGCGCGGCGGTAAAGTTTTAGTACCCGCGTGAGCTTTTGAAAAATAAGAGCAGAGGGCGCCAGGCGGCGTGGTTGTCGGGTCAGGCTATGACGTCACGGGGCGCGTCACCGACTCCAAACCCTTCTCGATCAATGACGCGACCTTGCTGCTCGCGACGCCGCCCCTCCGCCATACACACGCTGCACACACATACGCAGTTTCGATGCGGTGTGTTCAAAGGGGCGGCGGTTCTGTTTCTGCAACCTGGCAACCCTGTCTATATTTAGAATCATTTTTCTCTCTTGTGCTGCTCTCTCTCTCCCTCCCCCCCCCCCCCCCTCTCTCTCTCTCTCTTTCTCTCCCTCCTTCTCTCTCTCTCTCTCACTCTCTTTCTCTCCCTCCTTCTCTCTCTCTCTCCCTCCTTCCCTCTCTCACTCCCTCCTTCTCTTTCTCCTTCTCTCTCTCTCTCTCTCTCTCTCTCTCTCTCTCCCCCTCCCTCCCCCCCCCCCATCTTCTTGCCTTCTCTCCCCATCGTCTATACTCTCACTCGCTGCGACAGAGCATCGCACATGAGAGCAAAAGAGATCTCATGTTCTCCTCCGCTTCATCTCCCTCTACCCCTATATTTACCACCCTCGTACCTTCCCCTTCTCTTTTTCCCTCTTGTTCCCTGTTTCTCTCTCATTTAGTGCTTCTTCAATTCCATGACGCTTCGTTGTTCCTCGATGTGTGTTGACGTTCTTCACAAGGCACACCTGATGCTCAGCAGGAATATTCGAGCAGGTAGTTTTGATCTGTGCGCTGAGGTTATTCATTTTTTTTTGTATTATTTTTTATTCTTCCCAGTCCGCAATAATGTGCCAGGGAATAAAATTCAATGGTCCATAATGGCAAAATGGCATATGCGAAATGATGATAAGCAATTTATATAAATTGCTTTTTTGGCTTCGGTCCATCGCGATCTCATCGAATTTGTACACTAATTTTCTTTTTACC
>OY769910.1:20614872-20620419 GCA_963669185.1 Dyspetes luteomarginatus | reverse complement strand
TCTCTCTCTCTCTCTCTCTCTCTCTCTCTCTCTCTCTCTCTCTCTCTCTCTTCTCTTCTATTTTTCCTTCACACCCTCTCGAGCTTTTTCACCCCCAGTATATATATATATATAGCTAGCGTTGGCCCTCCTACATAAACTCAACGAACGAGTGCCGGAAGCTCATCTCTGTAGCCGATTCTCCGTGAGAGTGTACTCGATTATCTTTCACTGTTATCTACGCCCTAGTACCGGAGAATCACCCACCCACCTCCCCTATGCAAGCTTCTCTGTGTTTTGTACTGCACTGACACACCTCTTTGCATATCCTACCACTCGGGTCACTAGAATGTATTTTGCAAGCTCCTTTTTTTTTTATGCTACTTCTGTCCTGCTCGTATATCCTGTCTTCAGCGCCATCTTTTTGCTCTCCTGTTATAGCTTCTTCTAGAGAAGAAATGGAAGTTATCCAAGAGAGAAAATCAAAATTGGAACACAAAATCTTCACTCTGGGTCAAAGGTCTAAGCAGTTATTGCTGTGACTTGCTGCAAAAATACTCGAAGCGCCATCTTTTTGCTCTCCTGTTACAGCTTCTTATAGAGCAGAACAGACAAATCGAAGTCATCCAAGAGAGAAAATCGACATTGGAACACAAAATCTTCACTCTGGGTCAAAGGTCTAAGCAGTTATTGCTGTGCTTGCTGCAAAAATACTCGAAGCGCCATCTTTTTGCTCTCCTGTTACAGCTTCTTATAGAGCAGAACAGACAAATCGAAGTCATCCAAGAGAGAAAATCGACAATTGGAACACAAAATCTTCACTGTGGGTCAAAGGTCTAAGCAGTCATTGCTGTGCTTACTGAAAAAATACTCGAAGCGCCATCTTTCGCTCTCCTGTTATAGCTTCTTATAGAGCAGAACAGACAAATCGAAGTCATCCAAGAGAGAAAATCGACAATTGGAACACAAAATCTTCACTGTGGGTCAAAGGTCTAAGCAGTCATTGCTGTGCTTACTGCAAAAATACTCGAAGCGCCATCTTTTTGCTCTCCTGTTACAGCTTCTTATAGAGCAGAACAGACAAATCGAAGTCATCCAAGAGAGAAAATCGACAATTGGAACACAAAATCTTCACTGTGGGTCAAAGGTCTAAGCAGTTATTGCTGTGCTTGCTGCAAAAATACTCGAAGCGCCATCTTTTTGCTCTCCTGTTACAGCTTCTTATAGAGCAGAACAGACAAATCGAAGTCATCCAAGAGAGAAAATCGACAATTGGAACACAAAATCTTCACTGTGGGTCAAAGGTCTAAGCAGTCATTGCTGTGCTTGCTGCAAAAATACTCGAAGCGCCATCTTTTTGCTCTCCTGTTACAGCTTCTTATAGAGCAGAACAGACAAATCGAAGTCATCCAAGAGAGAAAATCGACAATTGGAACACAAAATCTTCACTGTGGGTCAAAGGTCTAAGCAGTCATTGCTGTGCTTGCTGAAAAAATACTCGAAGCGCCATCTTTTTGCTCTCCTGTAACAGCTTCTTATAGAGAAGAACAGATAAATCGAAGTCATCCAAGAGAGAAAATCGACAATTGGAACACCAAATCTTCACTGTGGGTCAAAGGTCTAAGCAGTCATTGCTGTGCTTCCTGCAAAAATACTCGAAGCGCCATCTTTTTGCTCTCCTGTTACACCTTCTTATAGAGAAGAACAGACAAATGGAAGTCATCCAAGAGAGAAAATCGACAATTGGAACACCAAATCTTCACTGTGGGTCAAAGGTCTAAGCAGTCATTGCTGTGCCTGCTGACAAAATACTCGAAGCGCCATCTTTTTGCTCTCCTGTTACACCTTCTTATAGAGAAGAACAGATAAATCGAAGTCATCGATCGATGAGAAAATATTTTATAAATTGGTCCAGAGATTTTGATTCGGACCTCTGCGTGCTCTCACATTGGGTGGCTGTGTGAGCAGCTTTGGGTTTGGCTCTGCGAGTATTACAAATTTAATGGCAGTTAGTGTGCTGCTAGCCCCGAAATATTTTATGGCGTCCATTAATTAGCTGAAAATTGGTTTATGCGCCAGGAATAATCGTGTCAATTTAATGGCTTGGAATTATTTATCGATTGGAAAAAATATCAATTAAATTAAATTTTCACTAATATTCTCTCATTTCAACCCTTAATGATACGAAAAAAAAAAATTTTGATCCGTAACATGATAAATCGTCAATATAGAAGGGATGATGGATCTTCACTCAAAACTTTTTTCAAGGCAAATATGTAAATATGAGAACATGAAAAATGCAAATATGGTAGAATGAGAAAAGAAATTATTCCAGAGTTGAGCAGCGAGAAGAGCTAAAGAGTTTAGGGTGAAATTGTACACGCTGAAAGTTAACAAAGGGTGCAAGTTTCTTCATGAATTTCTGATGCAGATGAAAAATTCGTTAATGCGATAAAAAATTAACTTCTAAAACGTAATTTTCCATCAATCTTTTTTTTTTTTTTATAAATTGTCTTTGCCCATCTCGTTATTTTTACGATTATACATTCACGTTGAAAATTCAAGGGTGAATTGTCATTTTCCCAGTAATTCTTTGGCTCGACTATAGTTTGGAAATACAAACGACTATATATACATATATATATATATATATAGTGAAAAAGTATAAGAATACAGTGGGGAGGAGGAGGAGTAAAGTCGAATGGCATGAAGGAAAAAGTGAGTTCGACACTCAGGATATAAACGTGAACCACGTGAGAAGGTTGGGAAATTATGGTGTGAGGGAAAAATCGAGAGAAAAGTTGCAACGGGCTTGAGTGTTGGTTTATATCCGCGATTTCGCGAAGAGAAGGAAGATGCCGGGATCTCCGGTAGACGAAGAGTGAGAGGACGAGTTGAGAATCGTAAATATACATATATATACATACATACATACATACATACATATATATACATATATATATATATATACATATACACACACACACATATATATATATATATATATATATATATATATATATATATATATATAAGTATACAAAGTGGAAGAATCCATAGGGGCAAGTTTAATCATGCTGGGCACGCTCAACCACCCTTCTCTCCTTCTCTACCCTCTCGTTCCACCACTGTGGATCTTCCAAAGTGCCGATGTTTGCATTTTTAGTTGCGGGACTACTGACGGCATGAATCCACGATGTTTACACATAAATCAAAGAGGATTTTTGGCGGGAAAAAACCGTTGCAGTCTTCTTTTCTCTGTCTTATCCTTTTTATCCTTTTATTTTTCGCTCAGTTTTTCCGCTCTGGCCAATCGTCTTGAAGTTCCTCGTCGATCCACTCGTGCAAAACATCCAGTTTACGATATGCCAATGCATTCAGCAGACGTATATATATATATATATATATATATATATATATATATATATATATATATAGAGCTTTCTTTTCTACTGTTTTATTGGTCCACGTTGGTAGTTTTGTGGATTTTCCCAAGGGTATTCCAAAATCGAATAATACAAAATGACGAATGATAAGTCACGTGATGAATATAATATTATTTCAGTATAGAGAATTTTCATTTGAATTTTGCATCAGTCGATATATGAGGGCATTCATTCGGGAATTCATTCGGT
This sequence comes from Dyspetes luteomarginatus, assembly GCA_963669185.1. Lineage (NCBI taxonomy): Eukaryota > Metazoa > Arthropoda > Insecta > Hymenoptera > Ichneumonidae > Dyspetes > Dyspetes luteomarginatus. Next base: position 20,616,805 of record OY769910.1, on the reverse strand, counting down.
ATAATAAAAATTGTGACGCTAGAATTAATTTATTTATTGGTATGGAATTTCGTAAAAAATATGTCATCTGTAGGCAAGTGTGAGCGAATTACTTTGAAAAAAATGGGATCGGTAATGAATGAATAATAATTGTACAATAAATAATAATGTAATTAAATTTCAAATTTTGTACATTTTATCCCGCTAATGTGGGATGAAATTTATGATATTCTCTTCTAGCCAATATGACAAAAGGGCTGTTTGTTAATTTAACATTTATTGAAAATAAAATTTTTAAATATGATAGTAGTTTTTTTATCAATTTTAATGAATAATTTCTCAAGATTTTGTTAATAACAAGATGATTTTTTCAAAATTAACATTACAAAAGCAGCTCAATAATTTGGTAGGATATGATAAGAGATATATAGGTACTTTTTTTCTTATGCACGCAGATAAAAAACTGAATAAAATTATGATGGCAAAACCATATATATATATATATATATCGACGTACATTCAATTTTCGTCACTTAAATTAAAGATGGATATTGTTGGTTATCATTATTATATAATAAAAATGAGTTCATTTTAGAGGGGTGAAAATATAAATAAAAATGAAAGAAATATATATCCAAATAAATTTTTTGCATTAATTTTTGGACAAATTTTCATTAATTAATTAACCAGATAATTTTTATTTCGAGCTCACAAAATTATTGCATGCACGTGGTGTGGCATGAGCGACCCACGACGATGATACTCGATCAGAACATAAAATGATTCTAGGTATATAGTATGTGGTTCGTCCTGCGTGATTGAATGAACAAACTAAAAAGTGCGGGGGTGCTCGGTGAGGGGTTGTAACATTGTCATTTAATACGTTTCATTAGGCACCTCAATTAAATTATATCCATCCCCTCTTGTCCTATATATATATATATATATATAAGACATAATTCGTCCCAACACAAATAGCAATTATGACCGCCCAAAGTGCTCATCAAGTGAGGAAATTTTAACATAAAAAACGGAAAAATAGTTTATTTGGTTTTTGAAATAAAAGGTCAAAAGGTTAAGGACTTTCTAATACAAAAACTGATTCAAAAAATTGTTCGTCATATTTTATTGCTTCAACGATATGGACGCCATTATGGGAAAATATAAATTTATCCCTTCACACCCCTCACCGATCATCGTCGTGACAGTTGGAATTATTTCAATAGCTTTTCAGTGTTTAATTTTTTTTTGTCAAATTCTCTTAAATTTCTCATTATCTAAAATTTACTAAAAGGATTTTTTTTGGTTTTAAGAAAGTGAGACTGGAAGTTGATTTAACGTGGAATGCCCCATGGATTTCAGTAATAGACGGTTGGATAGCACGTAAGGGTGGCAGGGTGGAGGGTGCAAAAATCATATCGAAGAGGGTACATCGCTTTTCTCGCCTATCTAACGAAAATTGGCGCACAGGCCTTCGGCAACTCGTGCGGAAAGTTTTAATGGAAACTAATAATCGGGAGAGACTCGTGCACCGACTTCAATTTTATATATCAATCCTATATATCGTTGTCTATGATCAAGGACGAAAAAAAAAAAGATGCTGAAAACAAGAGACGCGAACATAATAAATATTCAGAGAACGAGCTGGGTGTTAATCACATTTTTTTTTTAAGACAAGAATCATATTAGATTTTGTTCAACTCGAACAAATTCATCATTTTAAAACGAAAAAAATTATATATTAATATATATAATTTTTTTCGTGAAATGTGAAAAAATTCTTCCTGTATCTTCTTAATTTCCTCTCTAATGATTCATGAAGATTAATCAATTATTTTTTTTTAAGACAAGAATCATATTAGATTTTGTTCAACTCGAACAAATTCCTCATTTTAAAACGAAAAAAATTATATATATTAAATGTGAAAAAATTCTTTCTGTATCTTCTTAATTT
>OY769910.1:20584872-20609872 GCA_963669185.1 Dyspetes luteomarginatus | reverse complement strand
TCCTCCACTCTCATGACCGTGTCTAATTTTACGAGGATGTAAATTTTATTGATTATTTGACACAAATGTTTCTGTACTGATTGAAAAATTATTTCTTCTGTTGAGAAATTATCGAATATTGATCACATATGAGAATGGTGATGGCGTATCACATCCCCTCCCCCTGACGTACCAGCTTGATTAATTCTTCTTTTCATCAATTTTCATAATTTTCTATCCACCCTCAACGTTTTTACATCCAATAAATTTTTTAGAAAAAAAAAATCTACACGTCAAATTATCGCAAAAAAGGAAAAAAAAAATGAATTTTCAAAATAAATTGAAAAAGGAAATAATAATTCATAATTTGGTGTATAATTATGATTATTTTATCATCAATTCAATTATTCTTTTTAAATTTATTTTTCACATACCATTGACCTTTGACACGTTTTGCATGAGGACATTTTTTTTTCTCCAATTTTATGGCTCTCAGGGTTGAGATTATTAGCTTTCAGAATTGCGATTCAACTTGTAGCCCATCACAAAATTATCAAGAAAAGGCTAAGATCGGCCTCGCATTCCCATTAGAAAAAAAATAATAATAATAAAAAAAAACATAACGTTATGTACGTGAGAAAAAATATTAATTGTTAATTGTATAAAAATGTTAATTTTTATACAAAATTTTTGTTTCTTCGCTTCGTCATTGAATATCTCCTCGTAAAATTAGCCTTGGCAACTGGCACATCGTCCATTTCTTTTTGGCACATTAATTGGCCATTTTTTGTAATTTCGTATGATCCGACTAGTCAAAAAATGACAATCCTAACAGATTCACACGCGCAAATTCATTTATACATATATATATGCGACATCGTGAAAAAAGAAAATTAAATTGTTGAGGAGCCATTTTTTTAGCCATAAATTATCGATTGATTTTATTGCATAACATATATATGTATTTATATATGAGACGTTTCATTAATTTTCAGGAAGCACATTTTAATATTTTTGTAAAATGATCATTATATCATAGTCATTGAATTTATTTCAGACTAGCATTATGAGCTCGTTGCCAAATTCAGTGTCACTTAACTAAGCTTCATTAATTACATTTCTGCACGGAATGTATCAACAAATTTAAAAAAAAAATTATTCATACTCTCAAACCCAATACTCGTTTCATCATTCAACAAACATCAACATCAATTATTCATCAGTCACATTTTTTTTCACACTTTCGCCCTTAACATTTACTAGTTTAATTTTTGTTTATTTATTACGACGATACTATATTATTTTTCGAGCGTGGATTTTCGTTTTTTTTTTTCTTTTTATTCACTGCACAGTTTTATTTTTTTTGCACCAAAAAATACACCCTCGTACCATGAATCTGCGTGATTAACTTATTAACGAGTCTCTGTCTCGATGTTACACGAGTTATTGGCATCAGTGTGTATTTTTCATTTTTGTTTTTGTTCGTTAATATTTTTTTTTTTCAATTCTTCGTCCAAGTTGATTTATTCTCGCTCCGTTCACGGAGTTTTGTGGCAGTTGAAATATTTTAAGTTTGCTGGCTGCAAATGCACCCCCAATCCAAGGACCACTAAGTAGCGTTACAGTGTCTCGTAATAATTTACGATCTCACGTAATCTTTATTATCCTTCAAAATTACTTTTGATTATTATTTGATCTCTGCGTACAATTATTTACATCGTATAAACATAATTTCTTTTTATTTTCCTCCTTTTTTTTTTGTTTTTTTCACCCTGACGTTTTGACCGACGATCCGCTGTTACTTTGCCACCCCGATTAACGCAAAAAAAAAAATGCTTCTTAATCCAGTAATTTTCTTCGATTTATCGAATTTTTATCCGAATAAAATACTTCGAAATGAATTAAATTAATTTGGTGGCAAGTCACAAATGACAAAAATATCAATTGCTAAAATAATTGTCGTTGAAAAAAAGATAAATGTTTTGCCTGAATGGGGGAACCTTAATGATAATGTGATAAATCAATGTTTACAGAATAAATAAATTTAAAAAAAATGCGTGTAATTAATTCGTAATGATAATTAATGAGGTATTTAATAATTTTCGAAAAAATTATAGCAAATTATAAAATATCGAAAAAGCTACAACGGTACGATTTTCTTTTTTTTTTTTACGATTCCCTCGACACCGCGATTTTTCAAGAATTGAACAAAGTTATATTTTTTCTTTGTTTGCTCTCGCTTTTTTTTTTTTTTTGTTTTCTTCGTGAATTCAGTTTGAGTTTTTATACAAAAATTGCTGAATCATTGGCAGTATCACGTGGTTCCCAAATGACTTGATCGTCATCATCTTCATTGTCCATCTCGACGAGATCCTCATCATCGTCATTGACCTCAGGTATAGATGCCAAGCTCGACGTAAGAACGTCGAGCTCCTGACGTTACGTGATGTATTCGGCTTTTGTACGATTTGGCCAGTGTCCGGGTGTCGCAGGTGTCCAAGGAACGGCAACATCGAGCGTTGGCCCAGCCGAGATTAATGACGTCGAGGATCGACGTCTCTGTTGTTGTTGTTGTTGATGACGTGGCGGAGTTTTGAGCGGCGAATCAGCGAACGTTACGCTACGACGGGCCGGCCTAGGTGGCGGCGGAGGTGGCGCCGATTTCGGTGGCGGCGGTGGCGTCGGTAACGACAACGACGGTGACGCACCAGGCGTCTCATCCTGACCTGCCCACAACCATGGATTTACACCTGTGTGTGAGTATTGCTGTGGACTTGGTCGCCCTCGGCATTGCCAATCGCGTTCGCCGGAGCGTAATACTGAAAAAAAAATTAACATCTCACAGTTCATAAATTGAGAATAATTTCAAAAGAGCAAACAAATTCGTCTAATCCCACTGATCGATGGGTATAAAAATTTTGTTGCGTCATAAAAACAGATTTGTGAAAATGTGACAAAAGTTTTAATTAAATAGTGTGGGAATATTATTAAAATGTTTATGGTAAAAAAATTGTCTCATACATTGAAAAAAAAAGTATTTTTTGAAATATTAATAATACGTGTGGGTATCTGCTGTAAATGAGTTTGATGGCAAATGGGGCTGGATAACCTCCAAATTTTCAAACACATTTTTCTCAATGATTAATTAATTAAATTGAATGAAATTTTTTTCATTACATTTCTGCCATTATTGTTAATCGATTGTGAACAATTTATTTATTTAGATTTATTGATATATGGAAAAAAAAATGGTTTAAAAATTTGAGGTGGGAGGAGGCTACGGACGGTAAAGTGAACTTGCCAAAAGTTCACATTATTCGTATGTGATTATTGTAAACAATTATGGTCTATGGTTTGATCAGATTTTACAAATATTTGGTGAGATGTGAGAAGGAATTGTAAGGTGTAATGATAAATTCGTAAAATCTTTGAATACGAAGCTTTTTTTTTTTTTTTCTTCCTACATCGCATCGATTATTATTCGTCGGCTGAAACGTTTTGCCAATCGGGGCTCCGTTACAAAATCGTCAGGAAAAAAAAGCACAAAAATATTATTACATAAATTTAAAAAAAAACAAGCACATTCATTTGTGAGACATTCCACGATACTTTGGGGGCTCAACAAAATTAAACTATTTAAAAAAAAAAATCTATAATCTCTTGCAATTAATTCCTACTGCGTGCAAACGCCTTTTTAAATACTTTTCACGTGGAGGTCATGCATGCAATACACTGCAATGAGTGCACTAATTGAATTAATGAAATATTAGCATTAAAAATAAAGCGTTGAATTAAAAAAAAAAAATCTTCTGCACATAATAATGAAACTTTGTTATAAAATTTTTGAAAAAATGTTTTATTGCAAATTTGTGAAAATATTATTATTTTTTCTTTCTTACGTAAAAATTACATAATTACGCATAAAGTGAGAGACTAGGGTGGGAACGAAACGAGGGGTGAGAGTACTCACATATGGTCCCGGAAAAGGCGCATGCATCCTCCGTCTAACTCTGCAGTCCGTACCACTAGAGACAATGAAAAAAGAAAAAACAAAAAAGTAGAACCAAAAGCGCGCGAATAGCTAACGCTCGATCGTGTCAACTGCCAGTTTCGAGGCAGCTCACACGATCGCAACAGATACACTAAAATAATTCAACGCACACACTTGCACACAGAAAAATTAGCAGCTCTTACAAATAATATATTACACAATAATGGAAAAAAAAATTAAAAAAAAAACGTAATAATAAATAATTTCATTATCGTCTCGTATACAATAATATATCTATAGTGTTAAAAAATAATTATATCATCGCCTCGCACACGCACGTATTAATATTTTATTATTATATGGGGAAATTATCGGTCAGCGAATTTTACAAAATATTAAAATATGAAAATAAATAATAATAATGATTTTTCAACCCTGCTAATCGCATGCCAAGCGTACTCTCTCCTTTATATATTTTCGTTCTAATATACGTTTCTCGCTTCGAGATGAATTTTATGAATGTACAAAAAAAAAAAGAAATCATAATAATAAATAATTTCATTATCGTCTCGTATACAATAATATATCTATAGTGTTAAAAAATATTAATATTATCGCCTCGCACACGCACGTATTAATATTTTATTATTATATGGGGAAATTATCAGTCAGCGAATTTTACAAAATATTAAAATATGAAAATAAATAATAATAATGATTTTTCAACCCTGCTAATCGCATGCCAAGCGTACTCTCTCCTTTATATATTTTCGTTCTAATATACGTTTCTCGCTTTGAGATGAATTTTATGAATGTACAAAAAAAAAAAAAAAAGTAACATCATTGTCATCAGTCCCATCACTGTCCGAGTCTCAGTAAAATCTGGTCGTCTAAATTAGACCAATTAATTTTTCATTTATGTTTTCGACGATCGAGCATTTCACGCGGGAAGGGATGATGAAGGGTGGCGGAGGAAGGGGGGGGGGTAATGATGGCTCGTTTAATTTATCGTCTCATCGAGATCAATTAATTTCACCAATCAGCTGGTCGACGAGCCGAGCTAAAAAATTCTTACGTGTAAACGAAACGAAGGCGTACGAAGTTTTATACGAAAATTTTCCGCGCGAGGCTGTAAAAAAAAAATCGAAGAAACGGCGGAACGAGAAGGGGTGAAGATTTTCGTTGAAGCTCCAAGAGAGGAAATTGAAAAAATTCTTTCGATCAATTAACTTTCGAGTCAAGTCTCGATGAAGGTTAGTGATTAAATGGCTTTATTGAGCGTATTTGATTGGACGAGAAGGACGATAAAAACGATTACATCGCGCGCCACGCGATATCGTAAACGTGAAAATCACTTTTTAATGAGATGAAAAAATACATGGACGTTTTAATGAGAGATGAAAAATTGATTTATCGTAAACGCGAAATGCCCAAAAAATTTCACCAAAATATGAATGAGATAATAAATAAATATTCAATTATTTTTTATTCAATTTGAAAAAAAAAAAAAAATTAACTGGCCTCTCACATGTTCTTGATGGAATAAAAAAAAAATTAACTGTAGAGAAAAAAAAATTATTGTACGTGTAAATATATTTTTTTTTAAATCAGCAATTTTTTTCCGGCTGACCTGACGTTTGTTTGGATCACTTACCCGTCCGTTGTCGAAATCTCGACCACCACCGATCGTCAGTCGTGCTTTCGCCTTCATCGCGTCTGACAGTGGTATCTGAAAGAGACATTAAAGTTTTTTTTTTGTTCTTAATTTATTTTTTTTGTCGTTTTTTTTTTAACGCATGACGATGATTTTTGCATGCGTCAGCCAATCCTCTTTTGCAATAATTTTTCAAAGCAGAGAAACATTGACGAGTCATTTATTTTTGCACGAACTTATTATACGAGAAGCAGCTCTTCCTAATCACGACATTACAGATATAAATACATGTAATTATTTTTGTCTATTTTTTTTTTTTAAATTATTATTATTTTTTTTTAAAGAATTTGTATACTTTGTGGATTTTAATTACCAGTATTTGGTTACTTGCAGCCTCACCTTCGCTCTGGTAGCTTCGGTGTGCGATTTGTAGCAAAACTCCAACAAAGCCACAGCAAGGGCGAGCAACAACCCTCCTATCAGTATATAGAAAATCCCAGCTACATTACTCAGTGAGAGCTCGTTTCTCGATGCATCCTGCTTGTCACCGTGTCTACACTCGGTTCTGTCGTACCACCATCGATTAACTAATTTTGTCAATTCACCGCTCTCCTTCAACGATAAAACTGCCAAATTTATTTTGTCTCTGAAAAAAAAAAAGAAAAAAAAAATGACCAATAATTCGGCACCTTTTGGCAATAAATTAAAAAAAATTAAAATAATAATTATAAATTTGTTTGCTTATATTTAGTATTATTTTGAAAAATTATTATTATGACTTACATAAAAATTAATCATTTGGATGTTTTTTTAAATTTATTTTTGTAATTTCGAAGGATAAAAATTTCTTTTAATCGTAATTGGAATGCCTAAAAAGAAAATTAAAAAAAAAAAACTATGTGGTGGTCGGATAAAACTGTATAAAAACATTTTGGCTCGAATAAAAAAAATAAACATCCATTGGTGAATAAATTTTTAATTGTTTCGAATATTTGACATTTGCTTTGATTACAAAGAGAAAAAAAAATATTATTTGATATCTCGTGTGGTTTCGGTTAATTAAGAAGCCTTGATTTTTTTTCGTATTAATTAACTCACCTGAGTGGCGATCCAATAGGCGTCGCAACGCCGAATCCTTTAGCGTCCAAATTTCTGCCAACTTTCATCGTATCACAGGGTTCTCTCTCATTGATATAATCATTTTTTGGACTCTCGATCAAAAGGGCGTATTTCCCTTTGCTCGTTCTGACCCTCCTGATGCCCTCGTCGTAAGAATGAACAAATACGTGCTTTCTCGAATTCATAAATTCCCACATTTTGCTGTACAGACTTATCTGCGATTTCTGAAAAAAAAAACAGATTTTTGTTTTTACCTTATAAAATTGATTACTTTTTATTTGTGAATAATTGAAAAATCATTCGATTCATTATTCTGGAATAAGCAAAAAAATAATTTATCCGAAAAAATTATTAATTCGTTTCGAACGAAAAATGTGAATAAAATAATAATAATTATGATTTTCATACATATTAAAAAAAAATTTAATCACGAGAATAATAATTAAAAAATTATAATGTAAATGTGAAAAAGTAAAAGAGAAATATTTAGAAAAAAATCGTTTACGTTTTATCATTTTTTTTTTCTCAATTTTACGACAAATTTCGAGAGGAAATTTTTATTCATAGAAATATTCATGAATGAGACGAAAAATTTGACAAACTCACTCGGAAAAAATCCCATGTGGATCCGTGATGTAGCGTGCCATACTGAACTTCCGTTTGTGATGCAAGATCTTCCGGTGAATTGATGGGCGTTACCATTCGTTCTACCGTGAGAAAAGCTGCCAAATTTGCAGTGTACGAAGATATGAGGATCAGAGTAAAAAACCACCATACGCTTCCAACTATACGACCAGACATCGATCTATTGAGACATGAAAATAAAAATATACAATTTTAATATTTTAATATTTAATATTTAATATTTTAATATTTAATATTCAATATTTTAATATTTAATATTTTAATATTTAATATTTTAATATTTAATATTTTAATATTTAATATTTTAATATTTAATATTTTAATATTTAATATTTTAATATTTAATATTTTAATATTTAATATTTTAATATTTAATATTTTAATATTTAATATTTTAATATTTAATATTTTAATATTTAATATTTTAATATTTAATATTTTAATATTTAATATTTTAATATTTAATATTTAATATTCAATATCTGGAGAAAAATATTTTCCAATATATTAAATAGATGAACAAAAAAAAACAGGAAATTTTATATATGAGAATGTCATATCAATTTTTCGCAAGGAAGGAAAAAGATTAAAAAAAATTCTCGACTTGTAAATTGACGTTATCTGATTAAAAAAAAAAGAAAAAAATTACTATAATGAAAAATCTTAAAAATTCAACTTTTTCTTCATCTCGTTGACCTAAGAGAAAATGAGGATAATCCAGTTATGGCGTACGTGCATGGCTTCTCGACCGTTCGTAGCTCTTCTCCTCCCTTTTGTCAGATAGTATTTAATAACGGGCATTTGCATCGAATTTTCTACGTCCGAGAAAGAAGAGCCTGGTTCTCGGTGCATGGGGTAACTCCCCTCGCTATCGCGACGTAAAATTTACAATTCATATCGCCAGACAACCCCCCTTTCCCTTTCCACGGTTCTCCCTTTCCATCGGGGCGAATATTTAAGCGATTAATCAAAAAGCGCCAGCTTATTCGAGATGAGAAAGTGGTCTGTGAGAGGATAGGAACGGCCATAAACGCCTGAATGTAAATTAATTGAAAAATCGGTAGTTGGGCATTTTCTTAATGATCCACATAGACTGATTTGGAGTTGTCCTGATTGTGTGTGTTTTTTTTTTTTCCTTATAATAATTGATCGTTAAGTCAAGATTGAAGAAATAAAATTCTTTTCAATCAAATTTATCGTAATATCATCATTATTATTCAATGAGATTAATATTTGAATATATTTTCGTTATTGTCGAAAATTTTAGCGACAAATGACCTGGCATTATTTTCATAACGATATATTTTTATTGGGAAATATTTTACTCGAGATATTATATCACAGGAAAAATTGACTTTAAATTAGCTTCAAATTATAGAATTAAATCGTATTTTTCAATAGTCACGAAAGGCGAACTTGTGAATTTATTTTTTAATGCGTGTAAATAAAAATTAATTAATTTTTGCGAACGAGTACAAATATCATGAGAAATAGGAATGTTTTGTAAAACTTTTTCCCGATTTTTACATTTTGTCTCGCAATACTATATATATATATATATATATATAATATACAAGTTCACTCGATGCTTTGATTGCATTGAGTGGCATCAAGAAATTCATGGGTAGAGAAAGAGGGAGAAAAGTGGAGGAAGTAATAATAATAATAATAATAATAATAAGTCGTAACTGAGACTTTCTTAGTCTTTGCGTCCTTTCCAATTTTCTACTCATTCAATTGGTTCTTTGATTCGCCTTGCATAGAATTTCCGTTCTTGAAAATAGCCAATTATCCTTACGCAAGTTCGCCAAAGGCAGCGTCATTATAAATTTCATGAACTTTCTCTGTAATCTTCAAAGTTCTGGGAAATGGTGAAAAAAAAAAAAAAAAAAAAAAAAAAAATCTGCGATGCATTACGCGACAAGACAGGAAATAAATAATCAACAATGAGTATTAGTCGAGACACGAAAGCCTCGAGTATGAATACTCCATTGAAAAAATTGTCACAAAAGCTTTCATCTTCGAGAATGAAGAAAAGTCTTATTTGATAATTTATTTAATTATTTATTCGCTGTGACAGTTCATATTATATCGAGAATATGAATAGAATGAGGATCAGAGACGAGAAAGAAAATGGGTGGAGTGAAGAAACAAAAAATACCCGAGAAGAAGTTTCCTAATGAGCTTTCCTTATCATAAAGGCAATTTACTTTGTTATTACGTATAAAATCCAGATATTTTTTATACATAAATGCTTTATATAATATGCACAAATGCAAGATATATTTACGCGAAATTTTAAATTTTTTTTATTTAGAGAACGTATTTACTGTATATATATGCGCACTATACGTAATATATATATATATATATATATATATATATATATATATATATATATATATATATATATATATGCAATACTTGCCTCGGTGAAATGTCACATCCCTGCTGCATGAATGCACCGAGGGAGAACCACATGCTGTTGAGAATACTAAAGTCATTTGCCATACATGGATTTTGCGAGTGTGGCAATCCTTGAGGGGCATGGGGATGCTGCAAGCTCGGGTCACCCCGTCCAACCATACTCGAATCTCCACCACCATTCACTTGCAATACTCTCCACTCGTACGGTGAAAATCTGAGACGAAAAAAATCATATTTCATATGATGTTTAAATAAAATGATTTTTTTTTTTTTTTAATTTACCAAAATCACTCGTGTAGGAGGAGTTTTTTTATTTTTTAATTAAAGAGTTGACGGTCAGAATTTTAGGACAGTCGATCACCAATCGTATAAATTCAAAGCTTCTTGGCCTAATATTAAAAATCGTGACAAGTATTTTTTGTTTTTTTAATGACTTACATATTACTGAAGAGAAAATTTGACACTCATAAATATTTCAATACAAATAATAATAATAATAAATCGATAAAAATATTAGAAAAAATAAAATATGGAGAATTAAAAATATTATTCAATATGACGCCATTTTACCTTGATACGATGAACAAAACTATGGACACACCGATGTACGAAAATATCACACAGACCCAAATTTCTTTGCTGAGAGGATTCAGGAAACTGAAAACCCCAGGTTTTTGCTTGACAGGTTTTTTAATCATGATGCTTATGCCGAGGGACATAAAAGGCTTGCTGAAATCGATAACACGCTCGCGTTCCGAAGTGATCGTCATCGAGGCGATGGCAATATCGGCTTCCTAAATAAAAAAAAGGAATAGTTGAATTATAAAATTTTGACAAATAAACTAATAAATCATTAAAGATTTTAGAAACAATAAAAATAATTAGAACATGACAATGTTTTGCATGGGCATTTTATTGTACTTGAAATATAATAAATTTCGGGGGTGGTACGAAATTTGGACAAAATATAGAATTTTCTAAATTAATTAATCAATTATAGAATTGAAATTTTATGGAGAATTATAAAACATCGATGATGGTCTTTCCAATTATACATTTAATATTCGATCCTCGTATCAAACAAATCTGATATAAAATTCATTGCAAAATTCTCCCCTTTTTTGTTCGTCCATTTTAGTCTCGACAGGTCAAAATGACTTTCATGTTGTCAACGCAGAGTACTATTCCGAGCATGTCAAAATAATTAATTTTCTAGCCAGGCGTGTACCACTATGTTACGATATAATTTAACGTGACAATTTTTTGCATGGATATTTTATTGTACATGAAATAATATATAAATAATAAATTTCGGGGGTGGTACGAAATTTGAACAAAGTATAGAATTTTCTAAATTAATTAACCAATTATAGAATTGAAATTTTATGGAGAATTATAAAACATCGATGATGGTCTTTCCAATTACACATTTAATATTCGATCCTCGTATCAAACAAATCTGATATAAAATTCATTGCAAAATTCTCCCCTTTTTTGTTCGTCCATTTTAGTCTCGGCAGGTCAAAATGGCTTTCATGTAGTCAACACAGAGTACTATTCCGAGCATGCACTGGCAAAATAATTAATTTTCTAGCCAGGCGTGTTCCACTATATATATATATATATATATATATATATATATATATATATATATATATATATGTGTGTTAACATCGAAATTCACGCGGGATATCAGTTTATAATTATATTATACGGGAATATGAGCAGACCTGCTCGTATGCAACGAAATTTCATCGAAATATGCCGTCGGCCGGTGTGCTCGTCGAATTTTAGTCTCTCTCCATATTTAACGGTCGACAATGCATTAAATTTGTGCTTTGTGATTTAATGAAAATAGAGTTTCCATGAACTAATCGTATAATCCTGCCTATACGATGTCCCTCCCCAAAAGTAGTGAAAATAAGAAAAAAAAAAAAAAAATTGACAATTACTGAAATTTAATTTTGATTAATAGATTGCAAGATTTTTTTTTTTTTTTCTAAAATTCATGAAAATTACGCACAAGTAATTGTGTTCCAGGAATGCGATAATTATAAATTTTAAAAATTTTACAAAGTGTTGCTGTACTTTTTGCAAATTCTTAATCATTTCGTTTAAATGAAAATTTCTTAGTATCCTATTAAATGTATTAGCAAAATTGATAAATCTTCCAGGCTTTTAGAATAAGAGCAAAATTAACCACCTTTGCAAAATTGACGAGAAAATTCTGTTAAATATTCATGCAGAGAAAATATGGGGGCAATGGGGCAAGATGGCCACCTCACCTCATAAGAAAAATTTGATCTTTAATTAAAATGGCTTTTTACCATCTACCGAGGTTTTTTAAACAAGAAAATAGTACGGGAAATCAGTCAAATATTTTTTCACGATAATTTTTTTCGTCTCGTTGAAATAAATTTCGAAAAAATTATTATTTTTAGTGTTTTATCCTCTGGTCCATTTTGCCCCCATTTCCCCTACATTATATCTAACTGATGCAAGCGGCTCATAGGAAATCATTATTTTTTGCTCCGTGCTTCTGTTGATAGAGCAGAATTGACCAAACTTTTTCTCCAGAGCTTTCGCAGTTTCGCCATTTACACACGAGATGTCGCAAGCTCTCAGTCTTGTCTCTTTTGAGCTTGCACGAGCATCGCTCCTCTGGTGAGACGCGCCGAAAGCTCCACATGACCGATAAAACAGACGATTTTTTTTTACATCTCCTTGCCGTCAGCCTCCAGCTAGCGCGATCAATAGACCACGGCCCATGAATGAAAAGCTCTGAATGCGATTGAGTAATTTTTTCACTAAATTTGCAAACTTTTTTTTCCGTGCATTTTAAATATTTTCCTCGTCACATTGATAAGAGAGATTAATTTTTTTAATTCCGATTGCCAAAAGAATTGCGATAGTTTTTATCCTCTGAATATTCTCATTTTGATTTATTTTTTATTTTTTTCATATTATTATTTGTGGGGTCTGTAAATTTTGTTATGAGTATTCAATATGGTAAAACTATAAGGGCAGCAGGTCTTGTCATGAAAAAAAAATTTACGATCGAGTCGACTTTTTATTAAAAAGATTTAAAAATTGATAAAAAATCGCACGAGAAATTTAAACTATTTTTACGTAATTAAAAATATTGCAATAAAATGAATAATTATTATGTGAGTATTGACAGAAGATCGGAAGATTAATTGCACAGAGCTTGCATCGATTAAAATATTTGGCAATATCAATTTCGACGCATAAATCATAAGGAAACTTCCTGTCAAATTTTAAAAGCAATTTTAACTACGAATTAATGAATTTAAAAAAAAAAATGCAATGCTACAAACAAAAAATAATAAAATAGAATATGATTGGATAACACACAGCTGTCAATGTATTTTACCTAAAAAACAGCACAACAAAAATCTTTAAAATAAATTTTTAAGAATTAAATTGCAGATTATTCGGGCTGACCTTTCTGATGAGTTCACCGACCATGCCATCCCATCCACCTGGCACGTCTGAATTTTCCGTCCCATACTTTCCATCTTCGACTATTCTGAGTTCGTCTAAAGTATTTTTTTCAAAGGGTGAATGAAAAAAAAAAAAAAAAGATTTGTCAATATTTGTTCCTTTTAATAGATTAATGGGCATGTCAACTAATTAATAATTTATTATATAAAAACTCACAAGTTATCTCGAGTTTCTTGGCTATAAGATCAGCAAGATCTTTGCAGTAACCCTCAAAACGATCATTGCCGAGAAGCATTTTGCCAGTTTCGGGTTTTCGTAACATTATATAAGGCTCCTCCTATTGCAGATAAAAGTTATACAGCGGTTATGATTGATGAAAAATGGGTCTTCTCGCTCGGTGTAAACCACCAAAGAGACAGAGCCAGAGCACACAGACTCGTAAAACCTTTTCTCAAACGAGGGAGAAATCGCGATATTCAACAATTTATTCATACATGAGCATTATCTTCGAGGTATGGAGGACGAAATATGAGACAAAAAAAAACAACGAAATGAAGGGGAAAAAAATAAATTGTGAGAAGACCACCAACGAAAATTTCATTCAAAGATAAGTTTTTATTGAAAAATGTAAAAAATAAAATTATACACTGCCTTGGAAAATTGTAGACATATAAATATTCATAAAAGATCGAGAGATATGGACTGTATGAGATATTTTTATCAGTTTTATGAAAGGATCTTTTTTTTTGATTATTATATTTAAAAAAAAAACGACTTTTTTTAAAATTATATTTAAAAAAAACGACTTTTTGATTATTAAATTAAAAAAAAAACGACTTCTTTTTTTAAACGTACCACTATTGTCGTGACGATATAAGTTTTGTTTTTTTCGATGTCCTGGGTTGGCAGACGAACGTATTTTGCTGCTATTGCTTGAAAGCCCGCATCGTCTGTCCATTCGGCCACCTTGACGTTTATGGAAAATTTTGAATAAAAAAAGGCACAAAAAATAAATATTGCTTAAAATCTCATTTTGATGTTTCATAATGTATACCTTGACCATTGCACTGTTGACGGTCATCTCGACAACGTGGAGGGTGTAATTGTGCCTTCTGCTATCGTTGTTAAATCGAATTTGGCCAGTCAGTCCTTCGATTTCACTCTGAAGGAAAATTAACCAAAAGTAAAGGTAATTTAGTCAAAAATTAATTTAGGGCATAGAAATGCAATGAAAACTCCGAAAATGAAAATATTACGCCGAAAGCAATACAATTTTTTTTTTAATTTTCATACTAAAACTCAAAGAAGACTATATATTTTTATAAACAATTTTAACGTGATATATCAGAATTTGTAAAAATGACACCACCTGCAGGCGTTTTTCGAAAAATAGGAAGTCCAATAAAATCTCAATGCTCGTATTAAATTTAATTAAAAAAAATATATTAAAGAAATTTTTTAATCGCTATTTAACTTGTGTACAAAAATTTAGCTGAAAATATTGTCAAATTTTAACTAATTTGCCAGGTCACGCCGAAAGCAATACAATTTTTTTTTTAATTTTCATCCTAAAACTCAAAGAAGACTATATATTTTTATAAACAATTTTAACGTGATACATCATAATTCGTAAAAATTACAGCATCTGCAGGAGTTTTTCGAAAAATAGGAAATCCAATAAAACCTCAATGCTCGTATTACATTAAAAAAAAAAATTATCTCAAAGAATATTTTTAATGGCTGTTTAATTCGCGTACAAAAATTCAGCTCGATATTAGCTGAAATCACGTTTGTGAATTGAATCGATTTAATTATTCAAGTTCATCACACACACAGACAAATACAGCCGCACATTTTTTTTAAATGTTATTTTCTGGCTTTAGTGGTAATTTCAAGTACTCTGTTATAGTTGGGTTGAAATAAAAATTCATGCAAAGTTCTTTTTACGAGGGAGAAAAACAATAAAAATGCCACGTGGTGTTGGTTAGTATGGTTCGACGACCACGACGTGTATTGCGTGCTTGTTGGATTGGCTCAAGCTCTATAAAAGAATATATATATATAGATATATATATATAGATATAAATATATATATATATACTCTGGAATGCTATCCCGTTAGCCCCTGGCTGGCTCATAGTGCCCTTGCAGTTGCTATAAGCTAGCCGAGGAGGGTTACAAGAATTTCACTCGCTGCCACAAGAAAATGCCAATTACTGTCAACCGCAGACACAGCCAGGTCTTACCAAGCACGATTGCTGTTCCAATGAAAGCGCAGCAGCGCAAGATCTAGAGCTTTCTTCTCGGAACAAATAAAAAAAAAAGAAAAAAAAAGACGAAGAATGAAAAAACTGAAGGATCGTGTGTTTATAGTGGACCATGCGGTGAAATTTGAGACTACTTATTACCCGTTGGTCGTTTTTCCATTTATTTTTTCCATATTGCCTCTCTTCAGTCCCACCTTTCATAGCGAATAAACTGCTAAAGTATGGTCATGATTCACGTAAAGTAAAACAAAAAAATGTGGACCATTAAAATTTGATTGCTTATCTACTTTTTAGTTGGAATATTAGAGGGAAATAACCGAATATTAGGGAAATAAAAACCGTCAAGTAGAAACTGCATGTATTGGTCAGACATACGTATATTCGTAATATTCGCTGCGATTAATTTATATCGATGATGAATATACATAGTCTGAAGCATCAAGCTGGACCAAAAATGATAAAAATCGTTCAACGAATTTTAGATACAAGAAATCTCCTACAATTATCAGCTCCTACAGTCCAACGCGACAAGTAGAAAAACCGTCAAGTAGAAACTGCATGTATTGGTCAGACATATTTATATTCGTAATATTCGCTGCGATTAATTTATATCGATGATGAATATACGCAGTCTGAAGCATCAAGTTGGACAAAAAATGATAAAAATCGTTCAACGAATTTTAGATACAAGAAATCTCCCACAATTATCAGCTCCTACAGTGCGAGCAGAGTTTTCAAAATATAAATATTTATATATCGGTTTATTTTGTTTCTAATAAACATTATTCAACAATTTATATCTGCTGATGACTGCACATGCGACACGATTATTTTTTTTAACCTAAAATTGGCTATAGTATTGTAAACAAAATATTGTAATTGAAATAAATAATGTTGGAAAAAAAAAAAAAATTCCAAAAATTTATTACATTTCTTCGTTTATTCATTCGGAAAATTCGTCCATCATTTATCAGATGAAAATTGAAATTTAAACGTATTTTAACTGCACAATTCAACGCTCGGCATAAACAAATTAGGGCATCGCTCTACGATAATTCCAGCAGAATTACTGCCTTGTATCATCGTCACTCTTTTATACGTATTAATTTTGAGCACAATATATATTGTCTATATGTTGCTTTATAAAGATAAAAAAAAACGTGGGAAGCCCAAAAAGCTATTATACAGTAAATTAAAGTCTGAATGTTTAAAAATAAAAAAAATCTCGAAGGTTTTCCATACTAGCGAGCAAACACAATACTCTTCATTCTGTCAATTTATTTCTCTCTCTCTCTCTCTCTCTCTCTGTGTCCATCGCCTTTCCATCTACCTCTTGCTGCGGAAAGGGCGTCGAGAGGGTTGGAAGGAGGAGGACGAAGTTCTCGGTTACCCTAGAAACGCGCTCGAGCGGTTGATGAAAACGGTATTCGATTATCTTCGGCACGCAGTGATCAGGTGGCGTCGAGCAATCCGATTGCAAACAATACAGATTAAAAACGTGTGCAAATAAATTCCTTCTGGATATTCCGCCTGTTATTTTGTCTTGAAATGGTTATTACGAAATACGAGACACAATAAAAAAAAAGTACGTTTCCGTCTGCTTCGTACTTTTACCCTTTTACACGTACGTAAACCCAAATATATATATATATATATATATTTATATTTATATTTATTTATATTTATATTTATATATATATATATATATATATATATACATATATTTGGTCCAGTAGATAAGGCAATTTCTCGTTATGCATACTTCGAAATATTTTATACTTTATTAATTTATGGCCTGTATGTGTGTGTGTGTGGGGTTTAGTTTTAGCAAATTCAAACACCTGTATAAATCTGTCGATACAGCCTTGAGCAATCGTATACTGAATTATGTGGAAATTAATTGAGGTGTTCAGATTGTATAAAATTTGGAATTTTTTCGAAAAGTTGATATTGATTTCCTCAAAATAAATTTCAGCTACTGGTAAAAAATTAACTAATTAATTGACGTTACGTTTGAGAATATATTTTTTTTTTTACATTTTGCCAAAGATCGGGACGAAAGGGTTGAAATTTTATATTGAATTCTGAATTCTTTGCAAAATAATAATAATAACGTTTAAGTCCAAGGAAAACTCAGGCTTTGAAATTGACGGGAAAAAAGGTGCAAATTAAAATCTTCCTCGTAATATTCTCCTGATTTTTCTCAACGAGGTGGGCTTTTAAATAGATTGAAATTACGAGAAAACAATATGCAAGCTTTAATTTAAAATTTGAACATAATAAAAAAAAAAGTGTTGGTTTTGTTGAATAATTAATATTAAATTAGCAATGGAAGGAGTGAATAACAAGCGTTTCAATATAACAAAAAGTCTAATGTTATAACGCCTACAACGGTTCTACACACATATATATATATTTACATATTGATCAGTGTTGGATAATATTTAATTTTTTTTTTTAAATTATAAAGTTTCACTTCTATATGATTTGCAAAAGAATTCAACAAACAATTAAATCATAAAGCCGAGTTATTAAATTGTTGATTGAAAATAAACATTTCATTATTCGAGACAATAACCAACTCTGATTATATATGTAATATATTTTTTTCTACATCCTGAAAAGTTCCAAGTCACCTCACCTTTCTCAAAAATTTCGATATCTTATCGCCATGCTCCCACGGGGTTACCCATCCATTGCTCTGGTTGCTCGTATTGCAATCGAGGGGACGTGACGTGTTGACCGGTTGACTACTTCCTGGTGTTCCGGCTCTCTTTGGATTGTTGCCACCAATTTTTTTCTTGAGAAATTTGTTGAATGCCTCGATCAGCACTAGAACAGCATCGTACATCAATGCTGCTTGTGCCTACAAGGAAAAAAAAAATTAAACATTATATAGATATAGAAAAAAAAAAAAAAAAAAAAAAAACGAACTTTTTTAGATATTTTTTATTTATCAAATATTGGCTCAATATTATTTTTTGCAAATTTCATGCAGATTTTATTTATTTTTCCATATTCACTTGAAGTTATTGAGCTTTTGGCCAAAATAAGGGGTGATTCGTGTTCAAGGGAAAAAAAATTAAACATTATATAGATATAGAAAAAAAAAACGAGCTTTTTTAGATATTTTTTATTTATCAAATATTTGCTCAATATTATTTATTGCAAATTTCATGCAAATTTTACGTTTTTTCCCATTTTCACGTGAAATTATTGAGCTTCTGTCCAAAATAAGGGGTGATTCGTGTCATCATTGAGGGAAAAAAAAAAATTTCACATTTTTTTCATCAAAAAGCAATAAATGACGAAAAATTGAAATCTGACGAGAGAAATATCGATTGGAAAATTTGTGAAATGAGATTTTAGTGGTTGATGCGCGATGTATCTTCGTTTACGTACGGAAATTGAGTCTCGTCCAGCTCCTGGCCAGTTTTGTGTATCGAGATGGCGCCAACCCTCGAGAAAGTCTTTGACGTGACGTCGAGTGGCGTCAACGATGCGGAACCCCGTAATGTTGATGGCACCGTACTCGATCACTTCGCTTTCCCAACGATCGTCCATTATCTGATTACACACCAAGGGAACACACATGGATGGATATATATATATATAGACATATATACCACTTCACAAAGTATATAAACATATATAATACTGTGACATAAGCGTTTAGTAACATAATCGAATGCACTCAAGCTAAAAAAGTATCTCTTCCAAGATTTTCCCCTCTTTCACGAATTTTCATACGAAATAAATATCATTTTCTTCAAATTTACAATTTAAAAGTTTTTATGTTACAAAAAAAATTACGAAATATAAATATCGTTTTTATGTTAAAAAAAAATTACGAAATATAAATATCGTTTTAATGTTAAAAAAATTACGAAATATAAATATCGTTTGTATGTTAAAAAAAAATTACGAAATATAAATATCGAGAATTTCACAATAAATGTAACGACCTTTTTTCATAAAATCCTTTAGTGCAGAGAATCAATTCAATTTACAATATTTGCCCGAACATAAACCAAAATTTGCTTAATTATAATTACAAAAAAAAATCACATACGTGTGTCAGGTTATTTGTCTTTCACCTGCAATGAGGTCATTTGGGGTCATTTGGCCTATCAGAAAAAGTAGCTTATCAAATTCAATCGGAATCTTTACAAAAATCATTTCACCTTTTCAAGCTTATATTCATCGTGAATCAGATTGCTCTGAAAAATACTCTCGGCAAAAAAAAAAACATTCTTGTTTATCGTAAAGTGAAAAATGTTATTCTTGCCAGAGTTGGAATAACAAAAATTAAATGACGTTCAAAAAATGTTTGCAAAAAAGTGTGTGTAGCAATCGATTTTTTCATTGCCCCGGAGCATCGGGCAAGCGACATTAAAATGTTCGTAACTCGACCGGAAATGAGTTTTGTTCCAGGGACGTATAGAATAATTTTTTTTTTGTTTTTTTTTTCGACCAGTCAATTTAACTGTTCGTGGGACACGATTTTTTTTTTGTATTTTTTTAGTCCTTCTGGCTATTTGGACAATTTATACTCGATTTACGTGAAATATGCTGGAGATAAAGTGTATAGATCGTGAGGTCATGTACGTCAGGTCAAGCCAGGTCATGTCGAGTATCACGAAGATTTCGTGGGTGATATCCAGAAATGTATTTGACTGTCGATAAGGATATTATTTTTGTTCTGCTCTCATTAATTTGCGATTTTCACATTATCCAACCTTCTCGTTATATGAACATTGAGGAATGTGGGGGATATGGGGGTCACTTGGGGGAAAATTCGTTTAGTGGTGCGAGAAACGATTTTTTTTTTTAGGTGGGTGGAAGGGTAAAAATTCCACCCACCTCCTTAATATGAGACATCGTAAAACTATAGGAAGTTTCTTTATTTTTTCTCATTTTCTTCTCACTCTTTGTTTTTAATATACGCTCGTTTTCTCCTCTCTCTCTCTCTCCCTCGCTCGTTTTTTTGTCGCTGTACGTCTCTCAGACTTTATACCGTAATTCCTTGTTTGCCGGACTAATGCAATTTCGTTTAATCGCAATTCGTTCGTATCCGAGAAATTATTCCATCAAGTGCAGCATCCCAGTGGTATGGCTGTATTTGCTATCGTTCAAGGCACGATTCAATCTCTATAATCTAATTAACTCTGCTGTATATACGATTGTATGTATATATCTATATGTATGGGCATGGATATAATATGAGATATTCCATGTCAAATTTTCGACAGTGTATCATCCTTAAGCTTCTCCAGTTCAAACTACGATTTTTTAAAATACTATTTGACATTATTGAAGAGCCATCGATTTCATTATATTTCATATTACTTATGGAAAATAATACCTTATCATTTTTTTTAAATTCTTTATAAATTTTTAATTTAAGAAAAAAAAAAAAACTCTTTCTAAACGAGTCCGAGAGACTTCCTGGTGAATAATAAACTTAAAAAAAAATCTTTCGTTAATTCTCTGACACAATTGACGAGTGACAATTAACGAACGTGGTTCTAATATGAATTTATCAAATTATTTTTATCTCTTGAAGATTTAATTAAGGCTATGAGTAAGCTTCACAATTTATGTATACAATTTTTCTGATGTTATATACATATATATATATATACATGTATATTGGACTAATGAGAAGATCCTGTAAAAGGAGTTCTGCGAGGGATCGATTTATTTAAAAGTTATCCAACTACCCTGTCCCTTTAATTATTAGTTTCGAATTTCTGTATCTAATACGAAAACAAAGTTCGAGCTAAAGCTTAAAATGATGGTGAGATCGGATGAACTTTAGATTGAACTTAGTTTACAAAACTTACGCTCCGAAATTCGAGCCCTCGGTATTCTCACCCTCGTAGAATTAGCCATTATTTGTGGGCATTAATTACTTAAAATCGAGACTGTGCTTTGTCTTTTGATACACACACATGCAAGTGCATACAGTTGGATGCAAAACTGAACAAATTTTTCAATGATTTTTAAAATGAAAAAATACACATGTATAATTAAAATGTTTCGAGAGATTTAAGGGGGGAAACCAGTTTAGACGGTTCGAAAAATCCCCTTAAGCATCAATAAATGTACTTTCCAACAATATAAGGGTTTTTTTTTAAATTAAAAGTGGAACCTAACCTATTAACTGTATGTGCTTTATTAATGTGTAAATCGTCAACCAGTATCGGTCTCATTAAATTGCATCTATGTAAAATGATCTCGATGAAATATAACCAACAATATAAGGGTTTTTTTTTTAAATTAAAAGTGGAACTTAACCTATTAACTGTATGTGCTTTATTAATGTGTAAAGAGGTGTCTACCTCATTAGATTGCATCTATGATCTATATAAAATATCTATATAAAATGATCTCGATGAAATATAATTTTTCCAACTCACCAATCCACTCAGAAGATAGTGATAAGTTCTCTTCCCAAGTGCAACGTCTCTCACATGACTAACGACGATATCCTTGGCCATTTCAGTCGGACAATCAAGCACGACGTATTTGTTGCTCCAGCTGTAAATAAATAAATATATATATATATATATATATTTATTTGATTAATTGACTTAAACTAAAACAGACAAAAGGACAAATTATCAGAGAGAAATGTAAGGTAACATTAAAATCAAACGACTCTTGCCGATTTTTCATGAGACATAGCAACATGTAAAATTCCGAATTCATTTTTTTTAAGCCCACAGTAAATTAATTAGTCCACAAAAAAATGATAATTCGTCTAATTTTGGATTTGAATGAGAATTTTCTTTGGAATATTAATCATATTGGATTGGAAAATGTTATCGTTAGCAGACACGCACTTTATCACACATATGTCGATGTGATTACATGGGGAATGTACTGGAACGATTTTCCAAGTTTATTCCAGAGAACGAGCGATCGTTTCCTACATTAATTAATCCAAAAAGATGAAAATTCGTCTAATTTTGGATTTGAATGAGAATTTTTTTTAGAATATTAATCATATTGGATTGGAAAATGTTATCGTTAGCAGACACGCACTTTATCACACATATGTCGATGTGATTACATGGGGAATGTACTGGAACGATTTTCCAAGTTTATTCCAGAGAACGAGCGATCGTTTCGTACATTAATTAATCCAAAAAGATGATAATTCGTCTAATTTTGGATTTGATTGAGAATTTTCTTTGGAATATTAATCATATTGGATTGGAAAATGTTATCGTTAGCAGACACGCACTTTATCACACATATGTCGATGTGATTACATGGGGAATGTACTGGAACGATTTTCCAAGTTTATTCCAGAGAACGAGCGATCGTTTCCTACATTAATTAATCCAAAAAGATGAAAATTCGTCTAATTTTGGATTTGATTGAGAATTTTCTTTGGAATATTAATCGTATTGGATTGGAAAATGTTATCGTTAGCAGACACTCACTTTATCACACATATGTCAATGTGATTACATGGGGAATGTACTGGAATGATTTTCCGAGTTTATTCCAGAGAACGAGCGATCGTTCCGTCATTCTTAAATGGTAGCGGTTAGTGGGGGATTAAACAAAAGCTGTATATATAGGAATGGACGGTATTGGGAGGTTGGTGGTAATCACTGCGGTGATATTATCGTAGTGGTGGCGCGGCTGCTGATGCTGCTACTGACCTCCTGGTGAACCCTCCCTCATACTCGTATCCTGATATATATATATATATATAACATTGTTCGATTCGCTAACACTCCCGCCAACACTCAAGGGAGAGCAAATCGAATGCTTCAACTGATTGTTGTCGATTATATCCGTATCCAGGCCACGTTATATCTATATTATTGGCTAGTTTTCGTTGCTCGGGTGTTTCGTGTGCCCTCGGATAGCGAGTATGCAAACCCAAAGTTAAAACCAACTGAGGGCGACTAAGTAGGTGCAAGGGAGGGGGAAAACATTTTACATCTCTTCACACTGTACCAAATACGAGAGTTATCTCTATCTCTTCTAGCTTATATTTAACTCTTCTCGCTGATATTTATCTCTTCTGGCTGATATTTATCTCTTCTCGCTGATATTTAACTCTTCTCGCTGATATTTATCTCTTCTTGCTGATATTTAACTCTTCTAGCTGATATTTACCTCTCACGTGACCGCTCATTGGCCACAATCAAATTTTAATTATTCACTGCGAGTGCTTTCTTTTTGGTTAATTATCAATAAACTTTCATTGTTTATACTTTTGAAACTTTAAGTGGAGGCTTTAGCTCAGCACCGAATTAAGTACTGACCAAGTCCAATTCTCCCACAATTTTGATTATGGCAAAAGCTGCATAAAAATCACCCTTGATCCTATTTAATATTATTGACGACTTTTGACCTTTCGACTTTTAAGTTCCAATACTAATATTTCAGAATTTTAAGTAATGCGTTCAATGCTGCCACAATTTTGATTATGGCAAAAGTTGTATAAAAATCACCCTCGATCCTATTTAATATTATTGACGACCTTTGACCTTTTGACTTTTGAGTTCCAATACTAATATTTCAGAATTTTAAGTAATGCGTTCAACGCTGCCACAATTTTGATTATGGCAAAAGCTGTATAAAAATCACCCTCGATCCTATTTAATATTATTGACGACCTTTGACCTTTTGACTTTTGAGTTCCAATACTAATATTTCAGAATTTTAAGTAAACCGTTCAATATACTAACGAATGAAATTTAATTTTGAAAATGCTGTAAGAAATTTCGATCAATGTTCATATCAAATTCATCACGTATTCATTATATGAAATTTCATACGTATACGTATCGAGTACAAACAGAAATGGAATAAACTTCAGCTCCAAGTCCAATGCTGCCACAATTTTGATTGTGGCAAAAGCTGTATAAAAATCACCCTCGATCCTATTTAATATTATTGACGACCTTTGACCTTTTGACTTTTCAGTTCCAATACTAATATTTCAGAATTTTAAGTAATGCGTTCAATGCTGCCACAATTTTGATTATGGCAAAAGCTGCATAAAAATCACCCTCGATCCTATTTAATATTATTGACGACTTTTGACCTTTTGACTTTTGAGTTCCAATACTAATATTTCAGAATTTTGAGTAATGCGTTCAATATACTAACGAATGAAATTTAATTTTGAAAATACTGTAAGAAATTTCGATCAATGTTCATATCAAATTCATCACGTATTCATTATATGAAATTTCATACGTATACGTATCGAGTACAAACAGAAATGGAATAAAGTTCAGCTCCAAGTCCAATGCTGCCACAATTTTGATTATGGCAAAAGCTGTATAAAAATCACCCTCGATCCTATTTAATATTATTGACGACCTTTGACCTTTTGACTTTTGAGTTCCAATACTAATATTTCAGAATTTTAAGTAAACCGTTCAATATACTAACGAATGAAATTTAATTTTGAAAATG